>JAJPUD010000992.1:395110-410746 GCA_023553655.1 Myrmecobius fasciatus | reverse complement strand
AAAGAAAGAAAGAAAGAAAGAAAGAAAGAAAGAAAGAAAGAAAGAAAAAAAGAAAGGAAGGAAGGAAGAAAGGAAGAAAGAAAGAAACAAAGAAAGAAAGAAACAAAGAAAGAAAGAAACAAAGAAAGAAACAAAGAAAGGCCTAAAAGCCTTCTAAAATCAAAAAGAAATAAGAAGGCAGGAGGAAAGGGTTGAGGGATACGAAAAGGGAAGGATAGGACTAGGATCAGCAGAGAGAAAAGTTGTCAAAACTTGAATATCAGTTTCGGGAAAAGTCCTTAATAACTGGAGCTGCTCAAGAATGAAGGTTGCCTTGGGGAGGTGGCAAGTTCCCCCTTCACTGAAGGTGTTCAAACAAAGGCTGGACATCCTCTTCTCTGGAAGGTCACAAGTCACCCAGAGGTTGGGCTAGATGGCTAGTCCCTTCCAATGAGAAGCTGTACAAACCAAAGCAGATCCATGGGGAGGCTTCAGCTAAAAAGAGAAGCTTGAACTCTGAAAATTGTCCACTTTGGTATTTTTAAAATTTATTCCTTTTTCCTAGTAATAGTTCATTTTGAAAAATTGCAAACTTACTTTGGTAGAATTAAGGGGAAAAGGGAATTTACCCTCAACTTTAGAGACAAGGAAGAAGCAATTTGGGAGTTAAGAAAATTCAAGTTCAATCAAGTCTTGGGCAAGCATCTTTACTTGTACTCCAATCTGTAAAGTGGGGAAGCAGATACTTTATTGAATGACTTCCTCATGGTGGTTATAAAAAATCCAGTGCTCCATATATTTATTTAACCTACATTGGATTGCTCGGTGTCTTGGGGAGAAGTGAAAGGGGGGACATAGGGAGAATAATTTGGAACCCAAATTTTTTTGCAAAGGTGAATGTTGAAAAGTATCTTTGTGTGTATTCGGAAAATAAAATACTATTAAAAAACATTAAAAAAAAAGACCTAGTGATGATCTTAACAAAAAGGTCTCAAAGGGAAGAAAATGGGGCTGAAAAAATCGGGAGTGGGAGCAGAGGGTCTCCTTCCTTGGCTCACGCTAGCTTCTCCAACATTTTAGCTACCTGTGTCAAGGAAAAGTATGATAATTACTGCATGTGTATGTATACATATGGTGTCCTGGAATGTAAGTTTCCTGAGGGCAGCCTACCTGGGACACAGAGCCTGGGCTTTAACAAGCATCCACCGACTGCCTTGAGGATAGGAGTTCATGTTCTAAAAGAGCTCCAGGATTTCCCCATCATCTCCTTGGAGCCTGGTGCCCTTTGTAGAGTGTAAGCTCCAGAAGGGGTAAGCCCCTTTGAAAGTCTTTGTATGTTGGTCCTGGCAGAATGCTTTGTATATCTGCGGCGCCTAATAAATAGGTTTAGTGAATTGCATGGAACCAAAGTCAGACTAACAGCTGCCAGCCTAAGCCTCCCCCTCCGGCTGAGTTTTCTCTTCCCAGCCAGCCATCCCTTTGTAGAAGAGGACAAAACAGGAGAGAATAAAGTGGAAAAGAAACTGGAAAGAAGCAATTAAATGAGCAACCCCCCCAAAAAAACTGCTATTTATGGCTCTCAGGATATGGGAGAGTTCAAAAGTCGTACACTCGACGACTCTGACATAATGAAAAATCTCCGTCATGTTCCCCCTTAGAGTGGAGCCCTGGTTTCTGGGAGCTTTTCTCCTATGTCCCCTCCTCCCTGAAAGAAGGAAAACCACTGACCTTCTGGAGGCAAGACTCCTAAAAAACACAATTCTGCCAAAACTTGATTTATTATCCTCATCCTCCTCATCAATTAAGAGAGAGAGAGAGAGAGGAGCAGGGCAGAAGGAAATAAGTCTTGGAGTCAGGAAGACCTGGATTTAACTCCTGTCTGGACCTGGACAAATCACTTAATTTCTCAAGGACTTAAATAAAAACAGGGGCCATTAAACCATCCATAAGGATCGTGCTGTCGTGGATTGACTTAGAAAACCATATAGCAACATTATCTGTGTTCTATTATTGTTTTTTTTAAAATTTTGCTAAATCTTTCCCAATTACATTTTAATCTGGTTTTCCCATGTCTGATAACTCTAGGTCAATCTCTTGAAGCCATAATGTGCAGGTAAGGCATTGATTGAGGCACGAAATCACAGATTGGGTCCATAACCCTACTATTAAATAGTTCACATTTATACAGTGCTTTGAGGTTTGCAAAATACTTATATATGTCATGTCCTTTCCATCCTATTGCTGGCGCTATTATTACAGAAAAGTAAACTGAGGCAAACAGGTTAATTGATTTGCCTGGGGATGTATAGGGCAGACATACCATCTCATTGATTCCAAATCTCCATCACTCTGCTGTCTGCTGACGTACAATCTGGACTGGACTTTCTCCAAGTGGGGTCCAAGGAGACCATCCAGCAGGGCCAGATCATCCTGGTGCAATGATCTGGGGGAAGAGGGAGCCAGGGGATCCTGTACTTCCTCGGGGGGGGGGGTGAGGAGGAAGGAGGGAGCAGATAGGAAAAAAGGGCTCCATGATCATGATAGAAAAGGGAGATCTTCCTGGGATCCCCACAGAAAAGGGCAGCAAGTCTGGCAGGGATAATCAGCAGGAACAAGAAGCAGGGAAGCAGCGGTCTTGGGCTCCTTATCTCAATCTCTCCTTCCCTCTGCCACACGTGGCCCGCTGTTTGCAGGATTTCCTGTTGTGTCACACAAGCAGCAGCCTCTCTGCTCACTGTCATGTCCAAGGCAGGTCTCTGCTCTTGGCTCTGGGGCCGAGGGACCGGACCTGGGCTAAGCGTAAGCTTTAGGGCAGCTGGAAGGCCCCTGTTCTGGGGATGGCAGGGGAGACGGCAGGGCTCAGTTACAGGAGCCGCTCCTGATTTGGGTCACATCCCTCCCTCTTCCTCAGTTTCCCCATCTATAAAATCAAGGAATTGGAGGAGACCCTCAAGTCTGCTCCAGCTTGAAATCCTCTGATCTAAAGGGGCCCTTTTTTGCCTCCCCACTGCACCCCCAGCTGGGCAGGGTTTGCCATGTTTCCTGCTACTCCCTTCCCCAAAAGGCAGCATTTCTACATCATCCTCTTAGTGCTCAACTGGTAAACCTGATTTTTATGAGCATTTTCTGAGCATAAATCAAAAAAAAAAAAGTATGAAGATTCTTTTAAAAAGTGATGCAATTTTCACTTTTTTGTTTCTTTGCCTTTATTTTCTTTCTCATTTTTTTCCTTTTTGATTTGATTTTTCTTGTGAAGCAAGATTATTGTATAAATACATATGCATATCTTGGATTTAACCTATACTTTTACCACATTTAACATATATTGGATTACTTGCCATCTAGGGGAGGAAGTAGGGAAAGGGGGGGGATTGGAACACAAGGTTTTGCAAGGGTTAATGTTGAAAAATTATCCATGCGTATGTTTTGAAAATTAAAAGCTTTAATAAAAATAAATAAAAAGTGATGCACAAATAAGGAGTGTGTTAATGTGTGTGCAGTTGTACAAGTGTGTGTTTGCACATGTGTGTGTGTGTATGTGTATAGGGAGGGCAGGCAACAGGAGGAAAGGAACAAAGCCAGAAAAAGGCTGTGAGACAACCATCTGATATTTGTGTTCCAGGCAATGGGAAAAACGACAGAAGCTGACCTTGTCCCGACTAGGGCAGCTGGGAGGGAGAGATGAAGTAATCTGCTAATGGGAGAGGGTTGGAAAAATGTCCTGTTAGCCTTAGGGACCCCAAGGTCCCTTCCAGCTCAGTTCCAAATCTATGACCCCCAGTTCCTTCTGTTTCTCAAAGTCTAAATTCAAGAATCACAGGGAACCTCAGAAGCCATTTGGTCAGAGAAGGAAATCGAAGAGAAGTGAATTGCTCGTGATCCCCCGAGAAGTTTCACATCTAAACCTGGGGCTTCTGACCCCGAATCCCTCTGCTCTGCCCACTCACTGGCCACCTCCCCGGCTATCTCTTCCCCTCATAGGCAAGTGACATATACTTATAGATGGCTCCTAGAGGCAATATTTGTAGCCTGATCCATAACGGACTCTAATGATGCTCATGGCAGGTCAGTGGGGAGACAAGGAAGAGGAAAGGTGTTCTTTTAGCCCCTGATTTCCCTGCAGTTCTAGATCCTCAAGCCTCGGCCATCCCTCTGTCACCCCATGCCCCCAGCCAGATGGAAAAATTGAGAAATGGGTTTGTAGCAGCTGCCTGACAAACACACGTTTCAGTTCTGAGCCCTCCAGCACAGAGCACAATTCTTGGAACCCCTGCTTTCCTTGAAAACCCCTGGGGTTTCCTTGTCTTGGGCTGTTCCCTCCAAGAAGGGCGGCAGCGAGGGTTAGAGAGAAGGGAGATGGAAAATCTGAGTTTCCTGTCCTGGACCAGTTACGTGTAAATGCATCCCTGGGGCTCCCGAAACCCCATCTGGATCAATTTTCTGTATTGAAACATCCTCCGAAAGGGTAGGAGAGTGAGGGTGGGGAGATGTGGTCTAGGGAGCCACAGAGAGGCAAACTCAGCAATTCCTGGAGCCAGAGAGGAGGGAATGGATGTGGCAACTCCCATTGCACTCAATCAGATTTAGAAAGAAAAAGGAAAAAAAGCAGATTTATTAAACTTCCATTTTGTCTATAATGTTGTGTGTGCACAGCATCATACACACAGTAATTCAAAGTTTCTCACTCCCTTATAATTTACCTTGATCAGGTAGTTGGCTGATTAATAATTATTTATCGTGTTATTGTTAACTGATGATTATTTATGTGCCAGATATTATCATAATAATAATGGATAATATTTAGGGAAGATTTGAAGGTTGACGAGTTGCTCTACTTGTGCTGTCAAATTTGATCCTGATGACAACACCGGGAGGGAGGACCTATTCTTACCCCCATTTTACAGATGAGAAAACTGAGGCAGACAGAGGTAACAAGACTTGTACAGAGTCACAAAGCACAAAGTATCTGATGCCAGTTTTGAACTTGGGCCTTCCAAATTCCAAATGTGGTACTCCAAGTCTAGGGACCCTAGGCAAGGGGAGCCAGGAAGTGTCAGAGGCAGGGCTTGAACCCTGATTTCCTCTGCACTAAGCCCAGGTTCCATCTCTTTTATTTTTATTATATGTATTTAATGAAGGAAAGAATGGGTATGAGGAAAGAAAAAGGAGGAGGAAGAAAGAAAGATAAAAAAGAAGCTATGATAAAGATAATATAGAACAATAATAAATTATATTAGATGAAATGATAATAGACATTTTTTTAATCCCAAGGGACTTTTTTTTTGCTCAAAACAGATTTGCTTTTGTAATGATGCTTGTGCTGTGTTAACAACCAAACGAACTGACATCTCTGGACATAAACCTGATGGGCAGCACGAGACAGGGGATCACCAGGACTGGACCTGGCTTTTATCTCCCTCCAGATACCACCAGCATAACTGCGGTTCTCAGTTTCTTCACAGAAAGGGCTAGGCCCCCAGGATCTCTGCCGTGCCTTTCAGCTCTACCTCTAGGATCATACGAGCCCATGAGGGTCTGGCTGAGCAGGGGAAGCTGAGCTGGACCTTCAAGTGGGCCTCTGAGGAGGGAAAGGCTCCTATGTCATGGAATCCTGACAATAATTTCTTCTTGTTCTTTCTTCTGCAGAAAGACACAAAGAGCAGCTGTTTCTCCAGGAAATAAACTTAAGCTGACTTTAAGATTCAGTTCCTATCATTCCTCTTCTGGGAAGCTTTTCCAGCCTGCGCACATCTGGACCTGAGAGCTGAGAAATGGAGCTTGGGTAAATGGGGCAAGTCACTTAATGTTACCTGGACCAAGTGGAAAGGGATAGGAGATCAATCATTTTACAAGGAAGGGAAACAAGACCGAGAAAAGCGTTAGGATTTCCTCAAGCTCACACAGATGGGATGTGATGCAAGGTGAGAATTTGAACTCAGCTCCTATGACCCCAAACCCAGCACTTTTTCCAAGGTATTATGACATAGCTCAGTTCCTTCTCTGTCCTCAGTTTCCATAGCTACAAAATGGGGCTGAATGAGAACTCCCAGCTTCTTAAACTGCAGTTTATGACCCCATATGGGGTATCATGCCTGATCATGGAGGTCACAAAATTATAATTTATTACCAGTGTTTGATTTGTATTTGTAGCTATTTTTTATATGCCTATATATCCAGGGTCACATAAAAATTTCTCAGGCAAAAAGGGTTGCAAATGGAAAAAGTAATACTCAGTTATGGGGGTCACAAAATTATGATTTATTACCAGTGTTTGATTTGTATTTGTAACTATTTTATAAAAATTTCTCAGGCAAAAAGGGGTTGCAAATGGAAAAAGTTTAAGAAGTCTTGAAGTCCTTTTCAGTGCTGTATTTGTGATCCCATGATCTCTCTCACAGTTTATAACTAATTACACACTCCTTGGGGCTACCTATTTTACTGTATTATATTGTTATTTCTCTTAAAGTTTTATGGAACTGAATCTCTCACAGGTTTCTACATTATCTTCCCAATGAGACTGTAAGCTTCTTCAGTGGTAGGATTGTACCTTCTACTGTTAGGAATCTCAGCCACTGTTTCCTTGACAGACATAACCATGGGCTGTACAACCTATTTAAAAATGGGAAACAGAGGCAGGAGGAAGTGCAGTGGGAGTTAGACACTTTTGTGTCCAGAAATCATGCGATGAGTTAATGGCAATAGAGGACTCCCAAAGGGCTCTGCTATTGCCTTTTAGCAAGTGTATAAAATGATCTTTTGCTCTCCTTACAGATGTATGTGGTGAGGGACCTCAGAAAGCACCTAAAGTAGGTATCCTTGCTACATCATCTGACAAGCAGTCATCCAACCTCAGCAAGAGTACTTCCATGATAGGAGTCAAGCCCATTTGGGGCTGGCCCTCTACCCATTGGGAAGTGTTCCATTATAACAAGCTGAAAGATGATCCCTCAAGGTCAAATTGAAATAGTAAAATGGTGTTTTGTTCTGAAAGCCATATTGGTAAAATGAGGAGGAACCACGGAGGGAGAACGAGGAAAGAAGAACAACTCAATTCTTATTTTACTTCTCCTTTCTCTGCCAAGGGAACCGTTACTTCAGATGCTTAGGACAGAGCAAAAATGGCCATTAGAAAGTTGAAACCTGAGTAAAATTAGGATAAAAAGAAAGGGCAGCTTGCCATTGATAAATTCAAGGCATAGGATCATAGATTCCCTGGCACGATTGAGTCTAACTCTCTGATTTTACAGAACAGAAAACTGAATTATAGAGAAGTTACTTGCCCAGTTAGTAAATGTCTAAAATAGGATTTGAACTAAGGTCTTTTTGATTTCAAGTTCAATACTCTGCTTTGTCTGCTACACCATCTCATTGCCTCAGATCCAGAGGAACTAACTAAATATTCTGGTGAATAGTGAATATGAAACCAAAACTAAGGTCAGTGATCTCTGAACTCTGGGAAAAAGGAGAAGTGTAACAGAATTAAAGAAAGATCAAGTTTTGGAAAAAGGAAGAGACCACTGGGTGTCCCTTTAGTTTTTGGCAATGATATTAGAGGGATGGTTAGTGAACATCTAGAGAGGAAAGCAGTGATCACAAAGAGCCGGAAAAGTCCTTTGATGGGATTCCTTGATGGGCAAGTGAGGAGAATGTTTTAGACAGAATCTATCTAGATGTTAATTAAGTAAATCTTAAGCTAATCTTGGGATAAGCTGGAGAGAGGTGGGTTTGGGTCTTGTTGAATAACTGGTCCCCCCAAAAAGTCAGTAATAATGATTCTCTTACAGGTGGGCCCCAGGGATGTACACTGGATCCTCAGCTTCTTAATGTTTTTATCAATGGCTTATCAAGTCTGCAGATGATCCAGTACTAGAAGACAGAGCTAATACAGTTGAAGGCAGAGTCAGGAACCAGAAAAAATTCTGACATACAGCTGAATCTAAAGATAAAATTTAATAAGCATAAATGTAAAGTCGTTCCCCTTAGGTTCCAAAAGTTAATTTTACAAGTACAAAATGGAGAAGAGATGGCTAGAGAATAGTTCATGTGGAAGAGTATCTGGGGAGTTTTAATACACTTGACAGGGCAGGGGGAAGGAGCCTCATAAAGTCAGAAAGTAGCTGAGGAAGAATTTGAACTCCGTTCTTGCCTCCAAATCCAAGGTTTTATTACATCACCTACCCTAGTTGCCTAACAAGATATGGCATCTGGGACTAGGAGGCGAGAGCTCCACTGGCTTCTGCTTAGTCAGATCACATCAGGAGCTGTGTTCAGAGACTGGCGGTCAGAGGATGTCCTAAGGGGGGGGGGGGCTGACAATATAAAGAATGGACAATAAAAGCCAAAGGAAGAAAGAGAATCATTCTTCTCCAGACTCTACCTGATTGAGCTGACGATCCCATGGTTCTAGCGTCCCTTCTGGGACTACCCAAGTATTCCAAGCAATTGGCCCCCCCTGCTCTGCTTCAGGCTTGGGGTTTCTCAAAATCAAAATGCCCTGAAGAGAACATGAGAGAGCCCCTTCCCCCAAGCCGACTTCCCTGGATTTCCTAGAGTCTCTCCCCTTCTCCCTCCAGCCAGCAAATTACGGGGACTACTGTGCAGGGTAAGAAGACTTCAGGAGAAGGGGGGAAAAAAATCAAACTTGACTAATTTACATCCCCCACAGTAACAGGAGAATCATATTTTTTGCTCCAGTGTTTTACTTGTTAAAGAAAGGCAGCTGTGTTTACTTGAGCCTGGGTACTTCCAGATGTGGACACATGTGCATGCCAGCATGCTGTATTTAGCTCCAGACCGCCGCTCGGCATGAATGCCTGCGTCTACTTTCCATTTTCCAGGAATTGCTCCCTGCCATGGAAGAAAGGGTTTCAAGCCCTGTCAGATATGAGGCTCCTCTTGAAGAAGAGCAGGAGTTGGGGAGGTTTGAAGGGGCACGTGTAAGGAAACATGTCCTTTCTATAAATAAAAGAAAAAACTATTTTTATAAAAGAAAAACTTATTCTATTAAAGAAAAATATTTTATAAAAGAATAACTTATTCTATAAAAGGAAAACCTATTTGATAAAAGGATAACTTATTCTATTCTATAAAAGAAAAACCTATTTTATAAAAGAAAAACTCATTCTATAAAAAAAACCTATTCTATAAAAGAAAAACTTATTCTATAAAAAGAAAATCTATTCTATAAAAGAAAACCTATTATATAAAATAACTTATTCTATAAAAGGAAAATCTATTCTATAAAAGAAAGTTTGAATAACACTTACTAATACTAGTTATTGTATTGATTTATTAATAAGTCAAACTTATTCAATAAAAGAAAAACCTATCCCCTCCAAGCCGAGAGACCCCCTGCTGTCATCCTTCGGACCGCTGATAATCAAAGACAAAGTCATAGGCTATAACCCTTTCCCCCGATGATAAGCTCCCTCTGGACTGATAACAAGAACTAAAATGAGCCTTCTGTGATACAAGCAGCAGGCAGGGACTGGGACGACCCAAAGGTAAAAAAGGAAGTAAATAAGTGCATCAGCACGTGGGAATCTTTGCTAGGCAGGCAAGTGAGGGTGACTTCGATCAGTCATTCAAATCAATCAGCAAGCATTTGGCGAGCCCTGACTCTGGGCCGGGAGCCTGAATGTCAATGTCCAAGTAACACGGTCCCTGCCCTGGAGGAACTGACTTTATGCTTCCAGGGTAGAGCCCCTCTCGGTGTCTCTCAGCAGGCAAACAGAATAACCAGTCACACTGCCATTTTTACCTTCAGCTCCTCCTGCAACATGGAAAATGGGCCTGGGGTCAGCCCAAGATAGAATTCTGGCCCAGGAGCCAAGCCACCTGGCTTATAGCCTGGCCTGGGCCAGTTGGGCAAGGGACTAGGATGCTGGGACCTCGGCTTTCCTATCTGTAAAGTGAATTTGGTTGGAGCAGACAATGGCTTTGGGGCTTCCTAGAGGTATCATTCTATGATTCTCTGTATGAAATGAGAGTGAAAATGATGAGTGCAAGGGTAAACACACAGTCGGTTACTTATGAGCCGAGACATAGCACATACTCAATAGCTTAAGACAGAGAAATGACAGATCTTCACTAAAAAGGCAGCGGGACAGATTAAAGAGCCGGCTTGGGTCTGAATTCAAATCCTGACTCCATCTAGGATGCCCATGGGTGAATCACCTTAACTTCAGCATCCCAGTCAATTCTCTAGGACTCTTAAGTCACACTGAGGCAGTGAACCAAGTTTGTATTAAAAAAGAGTATGGGAAATCCAAACAACTTGGAAAGACTTGAAAAAAGGACAGCTAGATAGTACAGTGGATAGAAAATGAGTCCTGGAGTCAGGAGGACCTGAGTTCAAATCTGGTCTCAGACACTTAATACTTCCTAGCTGTGTGACTCTGGGCAAGTCAAAATCCCAATTGCCTCAGCAAAAATAAATGAATGAATAAATGGATGACTAAATGAATGAATGGATGGATGAATTAAATAAATGAATGAATGAATAAATGGATGACTAAATAAATGGATGACTAAATAAATGAATGGATGAATAAATGGATGACTAAATGAATGAATGAATGGATGAATTAAATAAATGAATGAATGAATGGATGACTAAATAAATGAGTGAATGAATAAATGGATGACTAAATAAATAGATGAATGAATAAATGGATGACTAAATAGATGAATGAATAAATGGATTACTAAATGAATGAATGGATGGATGGATAAATAAATAAATGAATGAATGAATAAATGAATAATTTTTTAAAAAAGAAAGAACACAGGGCCAGGAATTGTTAATGTGGCTAAGAAGTGGCAGTCATGTCTCAAACCCAAATGGCATTAGTCCAGGTCACTCTTTCATACCCCCCCCCAAGCCAGTGAGGAGCTGGGATTTGAACCCCAGACTTCTCAGAGAACTCCGCTTTGGGAACCTTCCTCCTTTCCAGTTCCGCCCCATGGATAGAAGTCATTTCTTCTAGAGGGTCCTACCTGATGTTTTCATTCAGCAGGAAGAGCTCATTGTTCTGCAGGCCTCCTCCTTTGAACACATTGATCACCGCAGTCTGGACACTGCCCAGGAAACACAAGGGATGAGACTCTCAAAAACAGCAACAAAAAGCTCTATACCTCCCTTTTCCCCCCGTACTGTGCCCAGTCCCAAGCACTTGACCTCAGGCACCCACCCAAGGCCAAAAGGCGTAGAAGAATCAGCAGTCAAAGAGATCCAGCCTCTGGATCTTATTTTGAAAATGGGGAAACTGAGGCACACAGAAGGCAAGCACCTTGCCATGAGTCCTCTTGCCAGTCTATCAGCATATAAGGTGGAATTTGAATCCAGGTCTTCTCATCTCCAAGTCCATTCTTCCTTCCCTTGTTCTTCCAGGGAAATCTCAGACCAAGAGGCACATGGAGCCCCCAAGGGTGTCTAGTGCAACCACCCCCTCTCATTTTACAAATGACAGGGTGACAGAGAGGACTGTGAGAACTGAGTGTGGATCACAACATAACATTCTCACTCTTGTTAGTTTGCTTGCATTCTGTTTTCTTACTCATTTTCTTTCCTTTTGGAGCTGATTTTTCTTATGCAGCAAGATAACTGGATAAATATGTTAACATATATTGGATTTAACATCATTTTTAACAAGTATAACATATGTTGGATTGCTTTCCATCTAGGGGATGGAGTGGGGGAAGGAGGGGAAAATCTGAAACACGAAGGCTGTGCAAGAGTCAATGCTGTCAAATTATTCCATGCATATATTTTGAAAATAAAAAGCTTTCAAAAAGATGATAGAGTGAGATTATAAGCCCATGGTCACAGTAGGCATAGCCAGGATCAAAAGGGGGAGCGCGAGTTCAGCGCCCTGAGACTCAGTGTCCACATCAAGAAGATGAAGGGGTGCACAATCTCCAAGGTCCCTTTAAAAATCTAGTTCTAAAGCTAGTGGCCCAGACTGAATGGGAATCCAAACCCTCCAACTCCAAAGTCAGTGGGAATTTCCATTGTTACTATCCCCAGGACAACCGGGGGAAGAGTTCCCTTCATCCTGCAAACTGACGTTCCCTCCTCTATAAAGTGACGACCGGATGGTTAAAAAGGTGCTTTCTGGACCTAAAGTCTGGGATAACCAGGGCCCAGCTCCCACTCTCGGGGTGCTTTAAGGCTCACAACACCCCTGAAAGGCAGGGAGGATGAGGAAGAGGAACATGGGATATGGGACACCTGGTAATGACATGACATGTTGGTGACAAGATCTTAAACCTTCAAGGCTAAGGGGATGTCCCAGATCACTGGGATGGAAGCTTATGGAAGGCAAGTTCTGGTTTCCATTTTGTCTTTATACCACCAAGTCCCCAATAAGCACCTGTTGGACTGAATTAATTCTCCCAATTGACCAAGCAACTCCAATCCATGCAAAGGAGGAAAAGCAAGAACTCAAAGTCCCCGGGCACAGGGCGTTTCTTCACTGGAGCTCCCGATGTGTCCAGAATCATAGGTCTGGTCCAAAATACTCAAAACAAATGGAACTAATTGGCAGCTCGGGATAGTGGGTCTTGGAATCTTCAAGGAAATTCGGGTTCAAATTCTGCCTCAGACACTCCCTCCCTGGAAGAATCACTGACTCTCAGTTGCCCCCTTTTTGCTTAAAAACTTTTTGTTGCACCCAGTAGTCTCTTGGGGAGATCTAAGTTGATGTCCTATGAACTGCACTCCTTTCACTTCAGGAGCAGATGGAGCTGAAGCAATTTTGCCAAGGTTAGTGCGGAGGGGGATAGTAGGATGGCCAGGATTCCAATGGAGGCCTCCTGCCCTTGCTGCTCCTCCAAGAAAAATGGTTCTAGGGCTGACTATTTCCCAATTCTTTCCTTCCTCCGAGCAAACCCTATTTATGCTTCCCATTGAGGTCTTTAGAAAAGTACTGATTGAAAAAGCAGTCAGCTACCAAGAAACCCTTAGTAAGCGTCTCCTCGGGGCCAGATCCTGGGAATTCAGGGACAGACCCCCAAACTGGCAGCAAGCTCCCTTCCTTAAGGTCAAGCACGGGCTCCCTTTTCCCATCCCAGCTCAGCTCCCTCTCTCACCTGTTCCAGGCGGAATTAGAACTGAGCTGCATGGCCTGGCGGGCAGCCTGGAAGCGGGGCAGGTCACTCAGCACAGGGGAGCTCATGAAGCGGGGTCTCGGCCGCCGGAAGGAGCCCATCTTGTGGAACTCGATGGGCAGGTACAGGGTGGGAGCAGAGCCTCGGGTCATAGGTTCAGGCAAAGGGCCGGCTCCTCTCCTTCTTGTCTCAAAGGCCTTAGGGCTCCCAGCTAACAGGGTCCTCTGCTGTCCAGAGCCACCAGCCCATGGGGACCCTCGTTCCCTTTTCAAAAGCCCTGGTTCGGGAGACGCCTGAAAGGAAAGGGCAAGTTTTCATTTACAAGCGAGTCCAGGGCATCTTACAGGAAACTAGCTGGGGCTTTCCAGCCCACATATCCTGAAACAGCTGCTGGACGGAGAGATTACATGGGTTCCACACACTTCATGCCAGCCTTGGTCAGCACCTGGCTCTACCAGCTGCAGCTATTCTGCAACCTCTGAAAGGCAGAGGGAAAACAGCTGGGAACCACTGGAGCCAAGGGCAGGAGGGAAGCCCCCCGAGGGCAGGAGGGAAGCCCCCCCAAGGGCAGGAACTGCTGAAAGTCTATCTCCTTATCTGTCCTTATGCCCACATATCCATACCCTCATGTCTTATCCTCAGCTGGGCACGGGCTGGGAACTGATAAAATATTTGTTGAGTTGCATTTGTAGAAGCAGGGGATAAAAACTCAGACCAATGAACATCACCCAATGAACAAACAGCATTTTTCTTGAGTGACAACGTGCCATTTCAAAGAGAAGGCCTGACACAGAATCTTGGCACTTGGAACCAATCAATGAGCAGTTATTAAGCACCATGTGCTGTGCCCATTTGGTGGGGATACAAAGAAATACATCAATAATGCCTGCCCTCGAGGAGCTTACACTCTAACCAACAGAAACAGATCTCAGAGGCCAAGTGACACATGGGATCCAAATGGGGAAAGAACAAGAGTCCCAGACACCATTTTGTTCACCTTGTTTTGTGTCCTGGACTCTTATGGCCCTCTGGTGGACTTTTCCTCCAAGAAACGCTTTTAAATACATACAATAAAATACACAGGTTTGTGAAAGACACCAATTATACTGAAATACAGTTACCAACTTTTTTTTTTTCATGAATGGCAGGCTAAGAACTCTTCCTCTAGAGTTAAATGAAATATATGATGGTAACTTTGACTAGAGTAAGAAAGGCTGACACTGGTCCCAGTGAACGTGTCCTAGGAGTCTGTATCTATAGACTTAACATTGAACAGAAAAAGGAATAGCTTTTCCAGGAATTATTCTTTTAATAAAAGAAAAATAATAAACAGCAACACTCTTGCACAACTTCCTGAACCTCTTCCGGCTGCTCTAAGAGATATGGCAGGGGATGCTCCTGGAAGTCAGAGAGAGACCCAGAAATTACAGTTGCTCATTTTTTCCCCACTAGAATTTGCAAAGAACAATCTCAATATTAATCCGGCCTTTAAAACAAAACCAAAACTCTCACTCATGCTCCCGGGTTCTAACCTGCTTAAGAAGCCAGCTTGGCCAGTGTTGAGTTAAGAAGAGATGTATTTCATTTCCCCTCCTCACTCGTGCTTGTAAAGCTAATTCTGGAGTCATTACAGGCTATTAACAAGCTTTATTAGGATCTTAAATCGAGGGTGTTAGGAAAGGTGCACATGGACGGCGAGAGAGGCTGGATGGAGCAGAAGTTCCAGGGGTTGACCTGGCCCTTGGCCCTGAAATAATCCTCAGCACAGAAAGGTACCTGGGCTCTCCTCCCTCAAGTCTCACTCAGGAGCCAGGCTTCCACTCCAGGCCGTCTGAGTAGGCCGGCCCACGTGGAACGTCCAGAGCCAGGGAATGGAGGACCTTGTCAGAGCCAGGTCAGGTAGGGGCCTCTGGCCCGTTTCCCACGGCTCTCCTGTCACCCTGAAAGCAGGGAATCTCAAAAAAGCCTCTCTCTCCCCCAAAGTGCTGCTGATTTTCCCAGGGGGAGCTTCACCCTGGAGAGAGAACCATTAGAAGGGTGGACACAAACCCCTGAAAGGGGATCTCTCCTGTAACCAGCGGGCACACTTAACAAAGACCTGCCCTTTTTTCAGTAGAGTATTCCCAGAATCCAAAAAGGGTTTTCTGAGCCAGACTAGAGGGCCTCCAGGCCCACAGAGAAGCATCTGAGGCAAAGGAAAGGGAAAGGCAGACTTGGGACAAGCTAGACCTTGGGCATGGTGCCCAATAATAAGTAGAGAATGACTTAATTAATAAGTAATTAGTACTTAATAAGTAGAGAATGACTAAATGAATAAATGAATGTTTATTCCACGTTTATTCCACATCAGGATGGGGCCCAATACCAAGGATTCATTGCTGAGAGCAAAGGGAAGGCTCTTCTGGTCAGTTTTTCTGGGCCTGCCCTGACCCCAAGCAACAGCTTATTGTCCTGAAAATATCCTGATTAGGCAGTCTGAGGGAAGAGGGAAAAAAGAGGGGAGAGAGAGAGAGAGAGAGAGAGAGAGAGAGAGAGAGAGAGAGAGAG
>JAJPUD010000992.1:377597-395100 GCA_023553655.1 Myrmecobius fasciatus | reverse complement strand
GAGAGAGAGAGAGAGAGAGAGAGAGAGAGAGAGAGAGAGAGAGAGAGAGAGAGAGAGAGAGAGAGAGAGAGAGAGAAGAAAAGGAGGGAAAAAAGAGGAAAAAAAAGAGAGAAAAAAAAAGATCGTACATATGACATTTATATACCAATCTTAAGGTGAACAAAGCTCTTTACACATCTCATTCATTTAAAACAATCCTGTAAATTTTCATATCTGATTTATTTTTATAATATTTGAGAGAGTTCATCCATAGTTATGAGCTCTGCCTTTAAGATGAAGAAACGGCGCATTTGCCCTCTGTCACTTAGCTAGGAAGCGTCTGAGGTGGGATTTGAACTTGGGAACACCCATGTGAGGGTTCTGTTCACTGTGGGAGCTCGACAAGCTCGCCCCAATCTAAGGCACAGAACTGGGCGATAGGCTCACCTCACACTGCAGACGCCGGGCCCAGAGAGGGGGCTCAATCTGCTTCAGGCCCCCCAGCTGGTCAGGGGCAGGGCCAGGATTCTAACCCACGTCTCAGGTCCACACATCCGGGGTTCCTCCCATGGCAGCGTCCCAGAAAACAAGCCCCGAGCTTGGGCTCTCCCTGGAAGCCGGAGTAACTTTTCACACACAATTCTGACCAAGTTTTCTCTCTGGTTTCCTAACTCATATCAGATAAATCTGAAGCAACAAATGTGAAAGAGGAGGGGAAAGTTTGGTGGAGGCAAAGGGGAACATGGGGGAGAAGGAGGCCCTCGGTAAGAGAATCACAATGGAGCCCCAGAGAAGAGATCTTAGGGACCCTCTCAGCCACTACCCCCCCACTCCTGGAGCTCACATCTATGGCTGGAAGGGGTCTCCCAGGCCGGCTGATCCAGCTCCCTCCTTTTTAGGTGAGAGATTGAAGGATCAAATATAAATAACATGATTTGTCCAGAATCACAGGGGCCACAAATATCAAAAAGCCTTCCTTGAAAAGGGGGGGGGGGGGGAGGAAGAGAAAAAAGAGAGAGAGGAAAAAAAAAAAAAGAAAAGAGAAGGGGCAGCTAGGTGGCGAAGTGGATAGAGCCCCAGCCCTGGAGTCAGGAGGACTTGAGTTCAAATTTGGCCTCAGACACTTAACATTTCCTAGCTGTGTGACCCTGGGCAAGTCATTTAAGCCCAATTGCCGGGGGGAGGGGGGGCAGAGAGAAAGAAAAAAGGTAATTCTGAAATGAAGAAAAAGTATTTAGAGTTCAGGCCTGGCCCTCATTGGCCAAAGTGTGGGCAATGGTCTATCCAAATACTAAAGCAAATAATTTCTAGCAACATTACCCTGTCACAACATAGCATTTTCATTCTTTTTTGTTGTTTGCTTGCATTTTGGTTTCTTTCTCATTTTTTTCTTTTTACTCTATTTGTCTTGCGCAGCAAGATAAGTGTATAAATAAGAATTAATACCAAAAAAATTACCCTGAAATACATTCAGAAGTACAGTCTAAAATCAAGAAGGAACATGCTTCTAGCTTTTTCTAATATAGAAATTGCTAATTAGCAAGACTCAGAGCAAAGTCTCTCAAATAGTAATCCCCCTTTTTTTTGAGGGGGAAGCTTATGTAGATACTTCTATGGGAAACAGCACTAGGAATAGACCAGGGAGATAGCCAATATCACAGAAACTCAGAAAGGGATCTCTGATGCCCTCTTGTACCCAGTATTCCTAATAAGCTCCTTGAAGGCAGGCCCTGTCTTGAACAGTCAATAATATTTATTTATTTATTCATTCATTCATTCATTTTTAAGGTTTCTTTTATAAAAGCTTTTTATTTTTCAAAACATATGCATAGATAATTCTTCAACATTAAAACCCTTGCAAAATCTTGTATTCCAATTTCCCCCTTCTTCCCCCACTCCCTCCCGTAGATGGCAAGTAGTCCAATAAGTCAATATTTATTAAGCATCAACTATGGGCTGGGGATAGAAAAAAAGATAAAAGATAATCACTGCCCTCAAAGAGCTCTCACCTCAGAGCTTCATGTTGTGTCCGCCATTTCTGGGAGGAGAGAATGTATCTAAGATTTTACTAATTTGGGAAACTCCCTCTGCCAATACAATTCAGCAGCAATTATGCAAAAAACTCAATCTGAGAGAGGTTTTTGGGGGACTGAGATAAAAATGACTGCTCCAAAGCCACACATATCAGCAATGAGTCAGAAACAGAACATTAACCCTATACTTTCTTTATGCCCTACTTTCACTGCCTGTATACAAAAAGAACTTAATTAATGCTTGTTGAATCAATTTGTGAAACAATGAATTAATAAATGGCAGTTGGTCTTTCCTTGAAAATGTCCCATAAGAAAGCACATTAATATCTCCTGAGGGACCCCACTCCTTTCTGGGGTGGCTCTTATTCTCAAAAAACTCTTGCTGTTGGTCATTGGTTCAGTCATGTCCGACTATGTCCAGAGCATACCAGGCCCATCTCCTGAAGTCTTTCCCAGCTCATGGTTGTTGCTTCCATGACACTCTCTCTCCATCTCATCTTCTGCTGTCTCCTTCTCCTTTGCTTTAAATCTTCCCCAACATCAGGGTCTTTTCCAATGAGTCCCTTCTTCTCATTACATGGCCAAGTTATTAAAGCTTCAGCTTTAGTATTTCTCTTTTTAATGAGTAGTCTAAATTTTGATCTCCTTGCTATCTGAGAGATTCTCAAAAGTCTTTTTTGGAATCGCAATTCAAAAGTGTCAATTCTTTTCCTAACACAAAGAGAAATCTTCCTCTATTTTTGGCCAATCTTATTTCCCCTTTCCCAGCACTTGCAAAGATAGAAAGACTTTTTCTTCTCTTGTGGGTTAGAGCAGAATGGTACAAAATTTACACCACAAAATATCCAAATCATTTCCCCCATGTGTTTTAAATTAACCTATGATCTTATGACCAAAGGCATTCTAGAGGGGACAATGAATTCAAGTGTACCAAATTAATGACTCCTTCTGCTTGAAACCAAATCCCATCCTTTTTGTTGTTGTTCCATCATTTTTCATTCGTGTCCAACTCTTTGTGACCCCATTTGGGAGTTTTCTTGACAAAGATACTCCAGTGGTTTGCCATTTCCTTTCCTAGCTCATTTTACAAATGAGAAAACTGGGGCAGACAGGGTGAAATGACTTGTCCAGTATCACACAGTTACTAAATAAATATCTGTCTAAGGTTAGATTTGAACTCAGGTCCTCATCACTTCCTAGCTATATGACCCTAGGCAAGTCACTTAAGCCCAATTGCCTCAGCAAAACAAAACAAAACAAAACAAACAAAAATATACATATATATATAAATTTTTTTAAATGAACTCAGACCCTCCTGATTCCAGGCCTGGAACTCTATCCACTTTATCACCTAGCTGCTATCCTGACACATCCTTATAAGATATTAAAAGTACAGTAGTATCTGCTTCAGAAGCCATTCCCCACATATATTTGTCTGTGGGCTTTTTGCCCCTTCTCCAAGGATATTCATTTTTACTAAAAAAAAAAAAAAACAATATGCAGTTTGGGAATACACAGTGCTACATAAACAAAAATAATGAGAAAATGTACTTTAAATATATTTTTATAAAAGTATTGCTCCTTTCCCCCATACAGCTAACAAGTCATAGCTTGACAAACACTTAATAAGTGAAAGGGATAAATCATTCCAGTAGAGGGAAAATGCCTTTTGGAAGTGACTTTCTATGTCCTTTTTGGTAAACAGGATCAGAGATTTTTTTTTTTTTTGTTAGAATTTATTTGATCCAATTCCTTATTTTACAAACTAGAAAATGGTGGATCCAAAAACTCATACAAGCGGTAAAAATCAAAGGCAGAGACTGATCCATAGATCCAGTGTGAAATCTAATGCTCTCCCCACCCCAGTGCATTAATTAGCAAGTATTAATAATTAATTATATTTATATATAATTATAAATAATTAATATAAATAAATAATTAATTAATAATTAATTAATTAATAATTAGCAAACATTATTAAGCACTATGCTAGATACCAAGACTACAATGACAAACAGGAAACATTGTTCCCCTGAGAAGCCTCTCTATTGGGCAGGGGGAGGAGTGCAGAGGAAGGAGCAACCTATTTGCATAAATACCAATTTTATTCCTAGTAAATACAGAGCAATTTATAAAAAGTCAGCCTCTGAAAGACTGGTTTTTGTTTCTCTATCACCTACTGTTAGTATTCAGTTAGATTTTTTGTAGCTGGTTGGTTTTCATTTAATTCCCTATAGAAAGCCATTACAGCAAGTGCCCCTAATAAATGAAAATTTAGTGTTTGTTGAACTGAATCAAATGTTGTTCTTCTCAGGTACAATATTGTACTAAGTATTGTCAATTATTTGCTTGAAGCTCGCCTGGGCCAGTCTCTTGATTGTGAATTTCTTAAGAAAGTCCTTCCTCTCCCAGGTTCCCACCTTCCAAATCAGGAGCTGATGCAAGGTGGAAACTCAGAATAAGGGCAGATGCATCAACGGAAAATGGCCGAGAGCTTTGTGTGTGACTGCCGCTGCCACATTAATAACTGAAATGTCCCTGGACACAATGCATCGCACCCCTGAGAATCAGAACCCACATGGGATGGGGGCAAACCAGGCCCAATATCCAACTAAAAAGCCGACTTGCTTGGGACGTGGCCCTCAAGCCAAGTTCATGTGACAAGTATGAGTACGTTGCAGAGGGAATTCATAGTCAAGTGTGGGTAGGACCCTGGAGGACCTGTCCAATTCTGAGGTTCTGGGATTCTGTTCCAGGGGGGATCTGGGAGAGAAATGTACACACTTGCATTTTTCCCATTACTTTCTGAAATCTAGAATTTCAACAAAATGATAAATCAAGCCCTGATTTTTCAGCCTTGTTGACTTCCAATTTAAAACCCAGAATAAGTGCAAGAGGGATCTGGCACATCGCCGCCTACTTCTAACTAGGACTCATGTTGGAAGAACCAACACTGAAATAAGATACTCTTTATAATGTCTCCAAGAGGTCATCAAGCTGCTTCTCTAAGACTTTTGTGAAGAGGATCCACATTCTCCCAAGAAACTCATTTCACTTTTCGATAACTAATAATTAACGAGCTTCCACTTCCCACATCTGCCCTTCACACAGGTTCTCCTCATACCCAGAACACTCTCCCTTCTCACTTCCCCATTTTAGAATCCTTCAGTCTCAAGGCAAATGGCCCCAGCTCTGGGGGCCTTTCCTGATGGGGAGCATCAGGAGCAAATTATGCTGTTTTACTATGTTTATGTCTCCATATATGAGTATATACATGTATGCATGTATATAACATATGCACATATACATATGAAATTAATGTATCCCTTAACTACTTTTGTTTCATTAGAAGGTAAACTTAAACTCATTGAGAAAAAGACTACTCCATTCTAGTTTTTGTACCCCTATTAGGACACAGCAGGCGCTTAATAAATGCTTATTGAGCTAAAACAAATCAATGAATCTTTAAGTCAATTTATTAAGTACCTTCTACTCTACAATCCTAAAAATTACAGATTGTGATATCCAGCCGTTGCTCCTATTTTTATATAAATAAGCAACATGTCTAATTCATTTCCCCGGAAACTCACCTTTAAAAATAAAAATAATAGTAATAATAATAAATACTTAGCATTTACATAGAACTTCAAGGTTTACAAATAAATAGCTTTACATATGTTATCTCACTTAATCCTTACAATAATCCTTGGGATAGATGCTATAAAGTGGCAAAGTAGATAGAGCGCCAGGTCTGGAGTCAAGAAAGCTCATATTTCTGAATTTAAATGCATAATCAAACATTTATGAGCTGTGTGACTCTGTTTGCCTCAATTTCCTCACCTATAAAACAAGCTGGAGAAGAAAATGGCAAACTATGTCAGTATCTTTGCCAAGACAATCCCAAAAGGGACGACAAAGATTAAACTACGAATGAAAAATGAATGACTAAACAACAAAATTCTAAATGTCTGGGCTTAAGTGATTCAGATCCAAGGTATCACAGACAGGGTAATACACATTTATTTATATTTATTTACATATACATTTTATTTAAATACACCTTTATTTACATATGCATTTTATTTAAAAAATAAATAAAATGTGTATGTAAATAAAGGTGTGTATGTATATAAAAATATAAACTATAAGGGAGCCCATACCCCAAATAGATCGAAGGCATATATACAAAAGTATTTATAGGTAGCTCTTTTTGAGAGGTCAAAGGACCAGAAACTAAAAGGGTAAACTGTCTAATAATTAGGGAATGAATGAAAAAATCATTAATGGAATGCTATTATACTTCAAAAAATAAAAAAGGGGACTTTTTCAGTTTCCTACAAACATTTATATGAACTGATGCAGAGAGAAGTGAGCAAAATTAAGAGATCAATTTATACAGTAACAAATATAAGGAAAAGTAAGTTTCAAAGTCTTAAGAACTCATATATATATATATATAATATATATATATATATATAAAGGCTGGGCATCTATCCACTATAGCACCTTGCATTAGTAGTGCATTTATCAAGCACCATTTTAGACTAAAAGCTCTCAAGAAGTCATACCAGCAAATTATAAGCTCTCTCAGGTCTAACCAATCTACAAAGACTTTGACTTTTTTATTAATATGAACAAATGAATATATTATTTACATATTTACACTTTTTTTTCCCATAGTATAGATTGGAATAGAAGCTCCTTGAGGGCAGGGGCTGTTTTGCTCTGGTATATGTATCCCCTGATACTTAATACAGTGCCTGGAATTGCTAGGACTATGAAGTAGAAGGTATTTAATAAAGGCCTGTTGATTAACTAATTGACTATCCATTGTCCAGAAACTATCACTTTGTATGGCTGGCCATAAGATAATGAATTTTTTGGTCATACCATATACACATTAAGGTCTAGACAAGGGTCAATAAATGGGATGCCCCCAGATGATGAAATAATGGATCTCTGAAAATATAGTAATAATGATCATAGTAATGATAGCAGCAGACATTTATATAGTGTTTTAAAATTTACGAAGCAATTTATGTACATTATCTCACTTAAAACTTATGATAATCCATAAGGTCAGCATTAATGTTGCATTTTATAATGAAAAAAGGGAGGCTCAGAAAAAATGAGCATGCAATGGTGAATGTTAAAAACTATCTTTGCACGTAGTTCAAAAAATGAAAAGCTATTATTATTAAAGAAAAAAAATAAGCATCTGGTCTAAAGTCATTTGGTAAGTAAAAGTTGGAGGTAGAAATCAAGCCTGATTAAATCCATTTATTGCAGTAAGTGCCTTTGTATGTAATGAACTAAGTTTTATATTAGCAGAAGGCTCTCATAGTGATGTTATAATGAGTCTTCTTTACTTTAAGACTAATCTATAAGAAAATCTTTCCTTTAGAGTAAATTAATCTGAAACACTAGTACTGTGGACAGAATCAGTTACTTTCCAAGGAGCCCCAAATGAAGGATATACAATATTTTGGACTTTGACAAGTTTAAGCTAAAAAGACCCCAGCTGTTCTGAAAAAGATCAAGGGTTGGAATGGACTGCAAGCTCCACATGAATTGGCAGTGTGATGTGACCACCAAAAAATGCTAATACAATCATATATTGCATTAGAAAAGGAGCCATAAATTCAGGAATTAGGAGGTGATCCATCTCGTGGACCTCTACTGAAGCAATGGGTTCAATTCTGGGTATCATGGTTTAAAAAGGGCATAGATGGGTCTGAAAAATAGATATAGGGCCCTGAGTCAATTTTATACTGGCAAACTGGCCAAGATGTCACCCAACTGAGCACCCTGGGCCCATACCCCAGAGATAGAAGGCATATATACAAAAATATTTATAAGTAGCTCTTTTTGAGAGGTCAAAGGACCAGAAATTAAGAATCAACTGTCTAACAATTGGGGAATGACTGAAGAAATGATGGCATTTGAATGTGACTGAATGCTGTTGTACTACAAGAAATGAAAAAGGGGACTTTTTCAGTTTCCCACAAAGATTTATATGAACAGATGCAGAGAGAAGTGAGCAAAACTAAGATCAATTTATCCAGTAACAAATATAAAGAAAAGTAAGTTTGAAAGACTTCAGAACTATGATCAATACAATGACCAACCATGAATGTTTGCAGGGTTTCTTAAAACTTTTTCCACTCGTGATCCCTTTTCACCTGAGAAATTGTCATATGATCCCGGGTTTGTAGATATAGAAAATCAGCATACAAATCAAACATTTACTAATAAGTCATAATTTCATGATCTCCCACATTCAGTTATGAGATTCTATATGTGATTGCAAATCAGAATTTAAGAAGGTGGAATCTAAAGGATAATGATGAAAGCAGCCAAAAAAAAAAACCCCAACACTTCCCAACAGGGAGGATGGGCCCAAGATGCATGAAAAATGCATGCATTTGTTTTCCTTAATTATGTTTATTTTTTGCAATCAATAAGGATTTATTTGGCCCCACTATGTTCCAAGCACTCTGTTAAATGTTGGGAATATAATGAAAGATAAAAAGAAGGTGGTCAATCTCTATTCTCAAGGAGCCCCCCTTCTAATGAGAGAGACAAAATTAACAGAAGATAACTGAAGTTAATCACCGGAGGAAAGGTACTGGCATTAGGGGGAATGAGGGAAGGCTTCCTGCGATAGGGAATATTTTAGCTGAGACTTAAGAGAGCTGGAAAAATGGGAAGGCAGAGATGAATAGGAAGAAGGTTTCAGGTATGGAGGGCAGCAAGTAAAGATGGACAGAACTGGGTGATGGAATGACCAGTACAAAGAGCAAGGTTAAAGGAGGGAAGGACTGTGGGTAAGGGATAAGAACAATAAGAAGGGGCCAGACTATGGAGGATTTTAAAAGCTAATAAGAGGACTTTTTATTTGATCCTATAGGCAAAAGGGGAGTAAGATAGGATTAAATGATTAAATTTATGCTTTAAAAAAATCAATTTGATAGCTAGGTGTTGGATGGATTGGCATGGAAAGGAACTTGAGGCAGGGAGACCAAACAAAAGTTGATTTTTTTTTTTTGAGAAAAGGAAGGATTTAGTGGGAAAAACATTGCTATAAAATGGGATTACTAAAAATAAGAAAAAGAAGGTTGTTGAAATATTTTTTTTGAAAATATGTGAAAATACAAGGTAGCTCAACAGGAAAAACAGATTAGCAAAATAATTTCGAAAACAGAATGCTTACTTTATTATATAATTTTTTTAAAAAAGCAAGTTATACATAATAGACAAATAGTTTCCCATTTGTACATGGAAAGTTCTTTTTGCTTGTTTTTGTTAAACTAAAAAATAAAATTTAAATTACAAACAAAAGCAAAAAAAAAGTGGGTGGCTATCAAGGCGAAGCTGATCAAATTATGATTAATACGAATGAAATGGAACATGAAGACAACATAGAAACCCACAAAAATGAGGACATCTGAGACTCTTGGGAAGAATTGTATGAAGTGAAAAAGAGCAAAAAAAAAGTAGGGCTTTAAGAATATTATACCCACTGACTACAATAAAGTAAAATAAAGAGAGCACAAATAAGGACAGAAAGAAGGCCGGTATTTGAGTTGGAAAGACTTGCACTCAAGCACTCTGAACGCACACTAGCTGTTTGACTTGCACTCCCCAAACAATCCTGACATTTTAAGTTACAATTTGCCAATCACCTCTGGAAGAGAAAACTTTCCCCACACTCATAAAAATCACAGGTACAAGCCAAAAAAAATTACACCAAAAGAATAAGAATTCAGATTAATTTTAGGACCAAACTTGCTTTGAAAGGACTGATGAGGGCTTTTTTCCCTTCCAGACCAAAAAAAAATCAGAATTCAGGTTAATGTTAAGATCAAACTTGATTTGAGAGGACTGATGGGAAAAAAGACCTTTCTTTAATGGAGAAGTAATAGACGATCAGCACAAAAGGTTGCATATGTTGTCAGACATGATTCATTTGTTTATTTTCTGAACTTTTCCCTCAGTGTTGCAAGAAAGATTAAATCGGAGGAGGGGACATTATTGGGAAATCATAGGGATGTTTAAAAAACATCAAAGCATTAATAAGATATTAAAAAAAATAAAAGTGTGGTTAACAAGTGTCAAATTGGCAATTTTCTCAGAATGGCCAAGAGATGGAAGAAGAGAATCCCAAGGATTTGACATGGCTCCAGAAGGCAAATTCAAGGTCTAGACAGGACAGTTATGTAAGAGGGCTCCCTAAATGATGAAATAAGGCAGTTCTAGAAAATATAACATATAGATATAACCCACTAGGGAAGGAGAAAGGGTGAAAAGCTACCAGTCAGCATCCAACTTTCATTTCAAACATTGAAAAAATATATTTTCTCCTGTTTAGGTGAAAAGTTAGCCACAGCAGTTCCAATGGTCTTGGGATGGAGAAAGCCATCTGCACCCAGATGGGGACTGAATGTGGATCACAACATCGTAGTTTCACTTTTTTGTTGTTATTTGCTTGCATTTTGTTTTCTTTCTCATTTTTTTCCCTTTTTGATCTGATTTTTCTTATGCAGCCCTGATAATTGCAGAAATATGTGCAAAAGAATTGCCCATGTTTAACATATATTAATTACTTGCCATCTGAGGGATGGAATGGGGGAAGGGAGGGAGAAAAAATTTTAAACACAAGGTTTTGCAAGAGTGAATGTTGAAAATTATCGTTTTGAAAATACAAAGCTTTAGGGGCAGCTAAGTGGCACAGTGGATAGAGCACCAGCCCTGAAGTCAGGAGGACCTGAGTTCAAATCTGTCTCTGACACTTAAACTTCCTAGCTGTGTGACCCTAGGCAAGTCACTGAACCCCAATTGCCTCAGCAAAAGCAAAAAAAAAAAAAAATACAAAACTTTAATTAAAAAAAAAAGTTAGCCAGAATCACTCTTGTGGAGAAAACTAGTGAATTGATACATCATTAGAAATGGACCATACCCCCCAGAAAAAGACATGGCAGCATGATCAGTCTTAGATCTGAGTCCCTTTACCATTGAGTCTCATTTTCATCTGTGAAATGATGATAGAGTTCATTACTTAGAAGTGAAGAAAATGCCTTAGAAATATAATGGATTGCTTGCCATCTAGGGGAGGGGATGGGGGGAAGAAGGGAAAATTTCGAACACAAGGTTTTGCAAGGTCAATGTTGAAAAATAATCCATGCATATTTTGAAAATAAAAAGCTTTAATAAAAAAATTGTTAAAGTTGCTATAGAAAGAAATGTGTCTCATCTTCATCCTCCTCCTCCTCCTCATTATTGAAACAGTGACTAAAGATTACTGAACCTCTCTCACCCTCTGCTTCCTTATCTGTAAGTTGGAGAAAAGATGTAGTAACATTTGCTTTCTCTTTATAGACTAAAGACTAACTAGCCTGCAATGGATTCCCCTTGGGTCTCCCAAGTGCTTTGCCCTGGACACAGCCTATAGGAAGTACTTAAATGCTTTTCATTCATTCATTCACAGAAGACTAAATGTAAGTACTACATTAAAAAAAAATAAAATAAAGCCTTATTTGTGCCCTAGGCTGTCCCACAAGCAGCTCTAGAGAAGCCATGTCAAAGTGTCTTCAGGCTGGGAATCCGAAAGCCTGGGCTTACTTTTAATCAGCTCTGGCATGTGCCAAGCCATAAGACTTTAGCCAACTTATTTCGCTTTTCTGAGACTCCATTTTCTGCGATACGGTCTTTTTCCTGTAAGAGATTAGCCCATAGATGGAAAATGCCATCCACATCCAGACAGAGAACAATAGAGACTGAATACAAATTCAATCATACTATTTTTACCTTTTTTGTAGTTGTTTGCTTTTTCTTTCTTGTGTTTTTTTTCTTTTGTTCTGATTTTTTTCTTTTGTTCTGATTTTTTTCACATGACAAATATGGAAATACGTTAAAAATAACTACATCTGTAAATTATATCAGATTGCTAGCTATCTTAGGGAGGAGGGAGGGAAGGAGAAAAAATCTTACAAAAATGATGGTTAAAAACCATCTTTACATATAATTGGAAAATAAAAATTAATGAGAAAATAAATAGAAATTACCCCCTATCTAATCAGTTAGCAAAAACTGTCTATTCTTTCTGCTTAATATCTCTCTAACATACTCCCTTCTCTCCTTTGACATTGCCATTTCTCTGGTGCAGACTCCCAAAGTCTCATACCTGGATTATTACTAAAAAATTTCTGGTGGGTAACCTGCCTCAAATCAAATTTCTCCCCATTCCAATCCATGTTTCATTCAGCCACCAAAGTGATTTTCCTAAAACACCTGACCATGTCACTCCATACTCAAAAAACTCCATGGCTCCCTATTGCCTTCAGGAGTAAATAGAAAAGAAATTGGGGTCTAAGTTATAAAGGACTAAGTTTCCTATACCTTCTCCACACCAAATGACCCAGTGACATTGACCTCCTTTTTTTCCTTTGCACAAGATGTATCATGGACCCACAGTTAGGTATGATTAGTGCAAAAATGAATCCCATGAAGTGGTTGCATTATTTGGATTTAAACTCCATGGAACCATTGGCTCTATTTCACATAATTATAATAAATGTAATATATAATTATATATAAATATATAAAATGTAATAATAAATATAATTTAGAATAGTGTGAACTGAAATATATGCAATTGCTTCATGGGATTCATTATTCACATTAATCAGGATCTAGCAGTATTTATGGGGCAGCAAGCTGGCACAGTGGAGAGAAAGCTGGGCCTAATCAGGAAGTTTCATTTTCCCAAGTTCAAATCTAGACTGATGATACTTATTAGCTGTGTGATCCTGGACAAGTCACTTAACTGTTTGCCTCAGTTTCTTCATCTGTAAAATGACCAAGAGAAGGAAATAGCACCCCTTTCCAGTATCTTTGCCAAGAAAACCCCAAATAGGGTCAGACACAATTGAAATGATTGAACACTTTACACACAGCAAGCTGTGAAATATATATAATCAATTTCAAATTGATATAGTCCAAAACTAAAGTGTGAATAATGGGAGAGCATAATCAATGGGTCAATCAACTTGCAGTATTCTATGTGCCAATCACTGTGTTAGGTACTGAGAATGACAATATGAAGAATGAAATAATCCCTACTCAAAAGAAGCTTAAATTCAACAAGGATACATATAAGTATAGAGTAAATAAATAAATCGAAGATAGTTTGATATTAATTGCCAGAAGAGTAAAAAGTTCAGAAGACAAACAAATTAATAATGCTTGATGACGTATGGCAACCTTTGAGTCCACGGTCTACCTCAACTCATCAGGAGCTGGGAAAGAGATTTCTTCATTAGTCCTTGGAATTCAAGATAAATCATAAATTCAAACTGAATCCTCATGCCTTTAAGTAGCAAGACTGTGACCAAAAGAAATCTACAGGCTCCCCTAGCAGTAATATTGGATCCATAGGCTCCCTTGGTAGCAAGACTGTGGCCAAAAAAGATCCACAGGCTCCCCTGGTAGCGACTGTGACCAAAAAAGATCCACAGGCTCCCCTAGCAGTAATATTGGATCCATAGACTCCCCTGGTAGCAAGACTGTGACCAAAAGAGATCTACAGACCACAACATAACATTTTCATGTTCTCTATTGAGGTTTGCTTGCATTGTATTTCCTTTATCAGATTATTCTTTCTCGTAGATACGATTTCTCCTGCACAAAAAATGATGCAATAACTATACATATATTCGATTTCTTAAGTATTCTAACATAATTATCATGTAGTGGATATCCTGCCATCTAGGGGAGGAGTGGGGAGTAGGGGGGAAAAATTTGTAACAGAAAGCTTTGTAAGGGTTAATGTTTAGGAATTACCCATACATATGTTTTGCAAATAAAAAGTATTAATAATAAAAAAAGAAAGAAAAAAACAAAACAAAACAAACAACAACAAAAAAAAACCAAAAGAGATCCACAGGCCCCTAGCAGCAAGACTGTGACCAAAAGAGATCCACAGGCTCCCCTGGCAACAAGACTGTGACCAAAAGAGATCCACAGGCTCCCCTCTTATGATGCTGATGTTTATACTACCACAGTAATGATATTTCTGCTTTGGCCACAAGATCAGATGTACCACTATTTTTACTCTGGATACAGTTGCTAGAATCCCATGTACAGTATCATTCCTCCTCTGAATAGCTTTACTCACAAACTCTCTCAGCAAATATTGTACCATGAAAACAGGGGAAATTGTTCAGTAGTAATACTGCTCCATATTGTGACCTCAGGCAATGGACCATTCTCCCAAAGGCCTGAAGGCCTTTCTCTGATTCTCTTACTATTTCCGGGCTACCCATATAATACTAAGGCTCCCAGAGAAGCTCCAATTTGGACAGGACCTTGGTAGTCAACAAGTTCCACACCTGAACAAGGTTCCTTTCTACAATATACTGAGGAAGTGGCTATCCAACCTTTGGGCCTATAATCAACTCCCACTCAAGCAGCAACAGAGAAAGGAGATTTCTTCAGGAGTCTTCAGAAATATATATATATAATATATATATATATATATATATAAAACTTTAATCTATATATATATATATAAAACTTTAATCTGAATTTAACCTAAAAAACTCCAGTAAGGAGGGAAATTTATTCCCGTCTGCCTGTTGGAGCACCCTAACGACTAAGAACTTCTTCCTTGGATCAAGTCCCAAACTGTCTCGAGACTTCTGCTTTCAGAACAAGTCCTAATAATTTCTCTCCACACGATATCTGAAGCTGGTCAAGTCTTTTTTCTCCTCTTGAAACCCTCACCCATCTTGGATGGCCTTCCATTTTATCAATGCCTTTCCTAAAATGTAACACCTGTAACTGAAGCTCCGGGCCAAGATGGAGCCAGCAGGACCACCAGAACCGGGAGGACAGCGTTAGTTCTGCAGACCGAAGGTTCTCCGAGGAGACCAGCCTAAAACTGGGCTACCTGAGGGAGACAGGTAAAGCATCTCGGAGGTAGGCAGCAGGTTGTGGCAAGGCCCAAAGCAGTTCAGCTCAGTCTAATAGTGCATTACCTTAAGAGCCCTTTGTGAGGTTTTGGAAAACGGTGGGGTTTTTTTGCATTCCTCCCATAAAGAAAACAAAAAGCCCAATCCCTTCAGGTATTCATCTTGTGAACACACAAAACGCTACCTGAGCTCCTCCCGTCTCGGAAAACCACAGAGCAAAGTCCAGACGAGTCTGTTCGGCTCCAGCCTTGGCCAGAACCTGAAGCCCTGAGACCTGTGGGGGCCAAGAAGAGCCCGGCTCAAAAAGCGTTCTGTGAGCACCAGGGACCGGGGACTGCCACCAGGGTCCTGGGGTGAAAAACACGGGATTCACTTCTTGTGTCTTTGTCCTGGGAGTCTCTGCCGAATGATGGAAAGGCCATCGGCCCCTGCCAAAGTAATCGTGCCCGCTTTACTTCGAGTGCCGCATCTGTAAAATGGACTGGCCCAAGGCACAAAGGTCTCCATCTGTGATTCTAGGACGGGAGGAGCAGAAGGAAAGCTGCACATTCGGCTGTGGCAATTCTAGGAAGCCGAGGGAGAGACTGGCTGGTTCTAACAGCAGGAAAGCTGGGGATCGCTGCCCTTCCAGGGAATGGCACATGCTGGCAACCCACTGACTGACGTCTGCATATCAACCATTACAAAGCCCTTCCCTCATTTTCCCCCCTAATTCCCACCAAGACCCTTACACATTCCCCCTTCTTTTTTGGCATAGTCAGGCACAAGTATTCTCCTATCCAATGGAACTTCCCACTGCTTGAGTTCTATAAGTTGGTAATTTTATATGGCCCACCAAGGATGTGATAAATATCTAAATGGCCATTGGCAGAAAAAAGCGTCCCCACCAGTGTTGTAAATGGACTTTCTGAACAACCTTTGTGTTACTGAAAAGACCAATAATAATGGAACTTCCCACTGCTTGAGTTCTGTAAGTTGATAATTGTATGTGGCCCATCAATGATGGTATAAAAATCCAAATAGGACAGCTAGTCAGTACAATAGATAAGAGCACCAGCCCTGAAGTCAGGAGGACGTGAGTTCAAATCTGGTCTCAGACACTTAACATTGCCTAGCTGTGTGACCTTGGGCAAATCACTTAACCCCAATTGCCTCAGCAAAAACAAATAAATAAATATCCAAATGGCCATTGGCAGAAAAAAGTGTCCCCACCAGTGTTGTAAATGGACTTTTTGAACAATTTTTCTGTTACTGAAAAGACCAATAATAATGGGAAAATTATAAGATTTTGCAAAGGTAAATGCTGACAGTCATCTTTGTATGTATTTCTTTTTTTTTAAAGCTTTTTATTTGTATAGCATATGTATGGGTAGTTCCTCAGCATTGATGTTTACAAAGCTTTCCATTACAAATTTTACCCCAGTCCCCTCCCCTCTCCTAGATGGCAGGAAGTCCATGACATGTTAATAATGTTGAAATACTTGACAAGTTGTGCAAGAAAAATCCTATTTACAAGAAAAAAAAAAAGAAAATCAGAGAAAGGCAACACAATGTAAGCAAACATCAATAGAGAGCATGAAAATGTTACGTTGTGGTCCATATTTCATATCCCTCTCTCAGGATATATATGGTTTTCTTCAGTGAACAATTGGAACTGGTTTGAGACAATTCTTTGTTGCAGAGATCCATGTCCATCAGAATTGATCATCATGTAATACTGTTGTTGCTGTGCATGATGATCTCCTGGTTCTGCTCACTTCACTCAGCATCAGTTCATGCAAGTCTCTCCAGGCCTCTCTGAAATCATCCTGCTGGTCGTTTCTTACAGAGCAATAATATTCCATAACATTCATATACCATAATTTGTATGTATTTCAAAAAATAAAATACTATTAAATTTTTTTAAAAGATGAACGTGAAAAAAAAATAAATGAGGTGCTAAGATCCCGAAGATTCCTACCATTTGAACACAGATTTGACTAACACACACATAGCCCACTTCATAATTAGATCTTGAAGGAAGAGCAGAAGTCATTTAGTCTTGCTTTCAAGAACAGAATTGTTCGAAGGGCAAAGGAACTTGGATTACAGCCAAGAATAAGTTACCCAGCTAGAATGAGCATTATCTTCCAGGGAAGAAGATGGTCTTTCAATGATATAGGAGAATTTCACCTATTTCTACTGAAAAGACCAGAACTGAACAAAAAATTTGATCTACAAACACAGAACACAAGAGAAACATAAAAAGGCAACAAGAAAAAATAACTCTTGAGAACTATATTTATGTTATAGATACTTATAGAATGAGGGTTGATTTTATTAATTGATTATTACATTATGATTATGATATGATTACTGTGATTTTATGATTATTATCATATGATTACTGTGATTTTATGATTATTATTATATGTTTATTGTGATTTTATGAATCTTATGATATGATAAACTGAAAAAGAAATCAGAGGTAGAAAAGGGATAACACTGGAAGAAGAGGAAAAGGAGGTAAAATAAGGGAAA
>JAJPUD010000992.1:304188-377497 GCA_023553655.1 Myrmecobius fasciatus | reverse complement strand
CTCCCTAGCTGTGTGACCCTGGGCAAGTCACTTAACCTCAATTGCCTCAGTGAAAAAAAAAAAAGAAGAAGCTTCCATTTCAATAGAGGAGTTAAATGGAAACTACTAAGAGGCTACAAGATTTCCAAAATAAGAAAAAGTTAAATACTTGAAGACATCTATTCTTCTCCAGGTTAAAACATTCTAGTTTATTCAAATGACCCTCAGGTAGAAGGATCCCAAGGCCCTTTGCCATCAGTACCCATCTTCCAATTCTCCAACTGATCAACTTTGTTCAATACAGTTTTCTGAACTAAAGAGTTAATTCTTAGTTTATTCAAATGATCCTCAGGTAGAAGGATCCCAAGGCCCTCAGAACTCATCTCTCCAATTGATCAACTTTGTTCAATATCATTTTCAGAAACAAAAGAATTAACACATTGGAGTCACAATTAGAGCTCAAAGGGGAAAACTTAGTCCAATCTCTTCATTGTTCAGATCAGGAGACCGAGGCCCCAGAGATTAATGGATTCAAGTCATTCAGATAACAAAGAGCAAAGATGGCATTCAAAACTCAGCTGGGTTCTGCACTAGGTTCTCCAATTCTAACTTCATTGAGTTGGTCATGAACCAGTCTCCTCCCACCTATTTCTCTCTTTCATAAAAATGCAAATAGCCGAACAACTTCGGAGATGAGTAGCATCTGTTCAGTCTGCAGTATTGCCAACAATCCCGGTCAAAGAGTTGGCGCTGGAAGGGACCTTCATTCTGAAAGAGGCAACAGCCCAGGTCTGACCACGTTATTCCTTAGCTCAAGAAGTTTCAATGGGCTCCTCTTTCCTCCACCCTTAAATATATATTCCTCTGGCCTGGAATGCCCTTATTTCACATTATTTCCTATTTTCTTTCAGCCAATCTACTCTCTTGTTTCCCTTATAAGACATTTTCATCTACCATCTCAAAGACTTTTCTAACTCCTGGACTCCCTATGTCCCTTCTAGCCTCAGAAAAACAAAGCTTTTCTGAGCTCAAAGTATACACGTGCACAAACCCAAACCCAAACCAAATCAGGAGTCAAACATTTGACCACCGAAACTCTCTGGATGATGACAGACAGTGAACCAGTGGTATTTTCCTAAAAACACAGAACTTGAGTGATTTAGTTAATCACCAACATTTTCCGTACCCAAACTCTTCTCTCTCATTCCTAAAATGAAATTTGGAAACCCAACGTATCATAAACCATTAGAATAAAGAAGAAAACAGAGAAAATGGAATACAAGATTAAATGATTTATATTTCCAAAGGAACTGTAAAATTATAATTTTAAAAGTCATAGAGCATTGACAACTTCATTTATCATAAACCATCAGGATAAAGGAGAAAAAAGAAGCGTGAAAAAGATCAAATGATTTATATTTTCAAAGGACCTGTTAAATTATAATTTTAAAAGTTGTACAGCATTGATAACTTTATCTGGCCTGGAGTATTGAAATTAGGAGCAGCCATCTGCATCCAGAAAAAGATCTAAGGAGACTGAATGTAAATCAACACGTGCTAGGTTCACTTCTTTTTTTTTTTTTAATCTCCCATGGCTTTTCCCTTTTGTTCTGATTTTTCTCTTCTAACATGATTCATAAAACAATGTGTGTTAAAAATAAACTTAGTACAATTAGAAAAAAATGAAAAAATTATGAAATTTAATTGAATGAAATTAGGAGCAGCAATTTGGCACAGTGGATAGAATGAGTCAGAAGGCTCACCTTCCAGAGTGCAAACTCAGCCGTGGATGTTTGTGTGATCTTGGGCAAGTCACTTCATCCTGTTTACCTGTTTCCTTATCTTGAATTAAATGAAATTAGGGACAGCAAGCTAGAGCAATGGCCTTGGATATTTGTGTGATCTTGGACAAGTCACTTTGTCCCTATTTGCCTCAATTTCCTTTTCTGTAAGATGAGCAGAAGTAAATGGCAAACCACTCCAATCTTTTCCAAGACTCATTTGGGGCCATTGGTGACCAAACTTCCACTCTCTTGCCCTGTAGAATCTCATTTGAGAGCATCCCTAGCAATCACGTTGTCCAATTCATGTCCAACACCTACTACAGCCTCCCCCCAACGAGTGTCATCTTCCAGTCTTTGCTGGAAGACTTAATATGAAAGGAAATCCATTCTTCTTCTGAATAGTACTGACTTTAGGCAGTTTTTCACTAATGCTTCCTCTCCAACTCTACTTTACTCCGGGTCCTGTTTTTTGGGAGCAAACAGGACGCATCCAATCCCCCTTCTCTTCTTGATGGTCCTTCAAATCCAGAAGCACAATTATTTTTCTCTAAGCTAGCTCTCCTGAATTTCTTCGGTCCATCCTCAGATGATTTGGGCCCACGGCCCTTCCCAGAACCAGTTTCTCTCATTTCCTAGTACCTTGAGGGCCTCTCCTCTGTCACATTCTTCCAACAACTGTCAACAAGTATTTATTAAGTATTTCCATGTGCCACGCACTAAGTCCCTGCCAGGAATGTTCAGAATTCACATGAATTGTACAAACATTTGTTAAGTCATTTATTTATGAGATACCAGAGGCACCATGCTACGGGCCAAATAATGCCAGTCAATCCATGACTCCCGGTAATAACTTCCTTCCAAAGTTGGAATTAGGGGTCAGCAAGGTAGGGCACCTGCCTGGGGCCTAACATAATGCAGGAAACAGCAAGTTATAAAGGATAAATGCCTATATTTTTAACGCCAGAAATGTCTACCTTCTATAGAAAGTGGTACAGTGAAAAGAGCTCCAGATCTGAGCCAGAGGAACTGGATCCTTCTATCTACTTTCTGTGCAACCCTAGGCAAATTACTTTTATCTGGACTTTATAAAATCAGGATACTGGACTAAATGATATCTCAGGTTCCCCTCCAAACCCAACGCTCTGGATTTACCAATTTCCCCTGTATACATCCCGTGTGTAATTGTTTGCATGCTAGAATATAATCTCATTGAAGGTGGAGATTGTTTTTGCTTTATTTTTTTATCCCCCGCAGTTAAGACAGGGCCTGGCACACAGTACGTACTTAATAAATGCTTGCTGATTATTCTATGATCAATTCTGATGGACATGGCTCTTTTCAACAGCAGTTTGATTCAGGTCAGTTCCAATGGTCTTGTGATGGACAGAGTCATCTGTCTGCAGAGAGAGCAGCGTGGGGACTGAGTGTGGATCACAACACAGTATTTTCACTTTTTTTGTTGTTATTTGCTTGGTGCTTGTTTTTTCTCATTTTTTCCCTTTTTGATCTAATTTTTCTTGTGCAGCGTGATAAATGTGGAAATATATATAGAAAAATTGCACATATTTAACATAGATTATTTGCTGAATAAGGGAGGGAGTAGGGAGAAGGGAGGAAAAAATTTTTCTAACACAAGGTTTTGCAAGGGTAAATGCTGAAGACTATGCATGTATTTTGAAAATAAAAAGCTTTATAAAAAAATAAATAAATAAATGCTTATTGATGGATTTTGCTGTGCTTAAGTCTTTGTTCCAATACATACTACTAGTTCTCCTGGGGAAGACCCATAACCTGAATTTGTTCAGTTTCTTTCTCTGAAAAATGGGGATATTCATTATCTATAGGAACTGTGAGTAGACTGGTCAACTTAATAAGGGCAGTGGATGAGAGTCTTCCTCGTGTACAGTTTGGATCTCTCCACTCAAAGATGGTACATGAAAGGTCTCTTCTCCCTGACTCACTGACAACATAATGAGAATGAATAAATGCATGAAAAAATGAATGAATCACCCCAATTATTGCTGTTGTTTGTCCTTCTTTCTCAGAAAACCACATCAGAGAGGTGATGCCATGAAATGCAAGTGAATTGGATTTCAGTGAGAGAGGACTACACTAGGTCACCTGCCTCATTTTCTCCTCCAGAGTCACGAGGGTCCAGTGGCCAGATCAGGACTACTGGAGATGGCCCTGGATGTGATGAGACCCTGGACCTTTTTAAGGAAATCACAAGTATCAGTTCGGGCAATCGCCCATTCAATGATTAAGGCTAGGTAGGAAAGAAATGAGACAAAGAAAGGCCTTTTTAAATTTGGTTTAAAAAAAAAAAAAGGAATTAATCTGGGAAGGGAAGAGCATCATTTATTTATTTTTTTTATAAAGCTTTTTATTTACAAAACATATGAGTGACCTTTCAACATTGACCTTTGCAAAAACTTTTTTTTCCCAAGCTTTTCCCCTCCTTCCCTCCACCCCCCTCACCCCTAGATGACAGGTAATCTAATACATGCTACATAGGATAAATTATATGACAAATACATGTATACATATCTATACAGTTATCTTACTGCACAAGAAACATCAGATCTAGAAAGAGATGAAGGAAAAAAACAACCTGAGAAGGAAAACAAAATGCATGGAAATATTCACAGAAAGCGTTAAAATGCTGTGTGGTGGTTCACTCTCAGTTCCCACAGGCCTCTCTCTGGATGTATAGGACTATGGAAGATCATCATTTAATGGATGTTCAGAGGATGCAAAAAAAGCAGTATTCTGAGGAAGAAATCCCAACTATTAACAGTCACAGGAAAAATGCTCTAAATCATGAATAATTAGAGCAATGAAAATTAAGGCAGCCATGAGGTACCATTTCACATGCTCATCAGACTGAAAAGAGGTGACAAAAATGGAAAATGACAAATGCTGGAAGGGCAGGGGCTATATATTAATGTATTTGTGTGTGTGTGTGTGTGTGTGTGTGTAGCTGGGAACTGATTCATGTCCCAAAAGATATTAAACTATGGATACCCCTTGAAACAAAGATACCAAAGCTAGGTCTAATGACCTAAAGATTTTTTATTTAAAAAAAAAAGGAAGGTGGGGGGAAGAACACAAACATACAAAAATGTTTAGAGTAGCTCTTTTTGTGGTGGTAAACTATTAGAAACTGAGGGGAGTCTATTCAACTTGTGGATGGCTGGACAAATTATGGCATACGAATGTGATAAAATATGATTGTGCTATGAGAAGCAATGAAAGGCAATGATCAATTATGAAAGACTTGGTTCTTCTCAGTGGTTCAGTGATCTAAAGCAATCCCAATAGATTTTGAACAGAAACTGCCATCTGCATCCAGAAAAAGATCTAAGGAGACTGAATGTAAATCAACACATGCTGTGTTCACTTCTTTTTTTCTGTTTTTTAAAATCTCTCCCTTGGTTTTTCTCTTTTGCTCTGATTTTTCTCTCCCAACATGATTCATAATGCAATGTGTGCTAAAAACTAACAAACAAATAAATAAATGGATTTTTAAAAAGCAATGAAAGACATGGTTTCCAAGAAACCTGGAAAGACTTGTATGAAATAATTCCAAGTGAAGCGAACAGAACCAAGAGAACAATTTATATAATAACAGCAACAGAGAAAGATGAAGAACTTTGGAAGACTTTATCACTTTTTCCAACAACAATTACCAACCACAGTCCCAGAAGATCCAGGATGGATCATGCTACACACCTCCGGATTGAGGGATGATGGGCTCAGAGAAGATTAAAATAGGGTGTTGAGTTTTGGTTTGTTTTTAACATGGATAATGTAGGAATTTCACTTAATTGTATATAATTATAACTGGTTTTGTTTGCCTTGCACTCTCAGTGGGTGGAGGAGGGGACGTGGGAGAAGGAAAATTTGGAAACGAAAATAAAATAAAAATTGTATAAAAAAAAAGAAAGAAAGGAAAAGGCCAAAGGGATGGGGGTGGAAGGGAATGAAGAATGAGTCAGGGTATTTGGAAAAGACAGACAGATTAAGTCAAGGCTAGTGGGAATCACAGCCACACCCTGGACTTGGCCCTCAGAAGGGAGATCACAGACAGGACTGGCTGTCCGGGGCAGGCTATGGTTGTTCCCCCCCCCCCCAGCCCCTCATCTGGGAAGGCAGAGGGCCCTGAGCTGCCCTCGGGGGGACGGGCAGCTCTGAGTGACCTCTCTCTCCACCTCGGGCCCCCTTCTCACCGCAGTCTCTCCCCTCCTCCTTTCAAAGGCCCTCCAGGGTGTGGCCCAGAACCACGGGCCAAGTCTCAATCAAACATCAGAAGAAAGAGCACCCCGAGTTCACAGGGCTCGGGAGGTCCCAAGCGCCTAAAGCGCATCTTCTCCGTGGCTGCCCAGGCGCCCTAGGCTTGCCGCTCCCGCATTTCAGACCCTGTTTGGGGTCTTCTTGGCAAAGACACTGGGGCAGCTGGCCATCTCCTCCTCCGCCGGAGCAAGGCAAACAGAGGCAAAGTGACAAGCCACAGATCTGGGCCCAACCTGATTCCAGGCCTGGGGCTCCATCCACTGCACCCCCCAGCTACTTTGTATCCCAAGTAAAGTCCCACCTTCCCTAACCTCTGAATTCCAGGGCTTTCCCCTCTTTTGGATCTCTCTCTCTCTGTCTCTCTCCTCCTCCCCCTCCCTTTCTCTCTCTTTCTCTCTGTCTCTCTGTGTGTCTCTGTCTCTCTGTCTCTGTCTCTCTGTCTGTCTCTCTCTCTCTCTGTCTCTCTCCTCCTCCCCCTCCCTTTCTCTCTGTCTCTCTGTGTGTCTCTGTCTCTCTCTCCTCCTCCCCCTCCCTTTCTCTCTCTTTCTCTCTGTCTCTCTGTGTGTCTCTGTCTCTGTCTCTGTCTGTCTCTCCATCTCTCTCTCCTCCTCCCCCTCCCTTTGTCTGTCTCTCTGTGTGTCTCTGTCTCTCTTTCTCTCTCTCTGTCTCTCTCTCCTCCTCCCCCTCCCTTTCTCTCTGTCTCTCTGTCTGTCTCTGTCTCTGTCTCTGTCTCTCTCTCTATATATATAGTGTCTCTGTGTATGTACAGAGAGAGTGAAAGAGATAGAGACAGAGACTGAAAGAAACAGAGACAGGAGAGAGGGAGACACACACACACACAGAGGAGAGACATAGAGAGATGAGAGTTTATGGGCTGCCTCAGGGCCTAGATACTCTTCACAAGACAATCCACAAAATCCCCAAGTTGCTATCAATGGAGATGTGTACAATCTTCAAATCAGAACCTGGTCTGGGACTCCCCCTGGTCACATCCCTGTATTACACTTACACTGTCTCCACCACAAAACGCTATTAGGAGAATCAATCATCCTTAGGGAGCCTTAAAAGGCCAGGTAAGTGTGTACTGTCACAGTGCCACAATCCTTCGCCTTGCCTGCAGCTCCGGACAAATGCATTTTAAAATTCTGTTAAACCCGGTTTTGGTCTCTTTCTCTCTCACAACCGCTGAAAGGACTTGGTTCTCTGTGAAACCTTGGAGTGGACCTGCGATTTCAAACCAACGTCCACCCAGAGGAGCCTGACCCAATGGGTCAGTGTGAATAAACCTTTGATAGCCTCCCACCTCTGCTTCCTAAGGATTCTTGCCTGCCCTCCTCTCCCCAAACCAGCTCCTCTCCTCCCCAGGTACCTCCGCTTGCCCAGCATGGAATCCCACCCAGAGAGATGTCGTCTCCCACACACAGTACGTTTTCTCCTGATCTTCACAACACTCCTTTGAAGACAGATACTATAGATGTCTTGATTTTACAGATGAGAAAGCTGAGACCCAGTAAGGTTAAGTGAGATGCCCATGATCACATCACTTAAGAAGCATCAGAGACAGAATTTGAACCCCCAGCTCTTTTGTATCCAAACTGAGTATTCTTTATCATGCTGAGGAATTTATCAAAAAGTAGATGTTCTTTTAAAAACCATCAGTCAGGGGCAGCTAGGTGGCACAGTGGGTAGAGCACCAGCCCTGAAGTCAGGAGGATCTGAGTTCAAATCTAGCCTCAGACACTTAACACTTCCTAGCTGTGTGACCTTAACCTCAATTGCCTCAGCAAAAACAACAACAAAACATCAGTTATTGACTCTAATTCAGAAAATACATTTTCCTCAATCTCCTCCACTTTAAAGAAATTTGGAAATACAGAAATACAGAAAGCTGAGGACAGAATGATAGACGGGAAGTTAAGGAAGACCTGAATTTGAATTCTGCCTTACATTTTCTGCCTACTCCTGGGTAAGGGGTCCAATTCTACTCCCTCCACTAAACAATGACGTCTTTCATCTCTAAAGTCCAAGACTCAATCAAATCAATCTCCATGTATTATCTATAGGTTCTCCAAACCACAGTTTCTTCATCTGTTAAAAAAAAAAAAAAGGAATTATACTGGTTTTCTTCTGACTCCCTCCTGGTTTATAGGCCAATGATATCAAGTATATATAAGTGTAAGTGGCTACTATTTTTCTTAAGATTTTTTTTTAAATTAAAAGATGATAAATATGGCTTGACAAAGGTTAATCCTTTTATAGGCCTCAAATATATATATATATATATATATATTTTCTTTTTCTTAAAATCTGAAGATATCCCCTCCAAATTTCCCTCGCTATTATTTCCACAAATAAATCCAAGGTCCCCTTTAGTTCTAAACTCATGTTCCTATGAACCTTACATATCCAAATTTTTCTTTTAGATTCCCATTATCCCAGTCCCTAGACTTTGGAAATAAATGAATTAATTCCCACTGAGGTGTCAACAGCTTGAGGACAGCTTAAGGAAGGTCCTATTTACTTCTTAAAAGAGGGTTGCCCAGAGAGACAGGGAAAAGAATGAAAGTTCCAGGAGCAAGATGTCACAGAGAGGGAGATTTTTCACCTTTCCAAAGGCCCCTCAAATTAACCAGCATCAGTTTTTATTAAGAACATACCTAACTCAGTGCTAGGCAACGTGCTGGTACAAATGAAGTCCCCATAGCCTGGCCTACCCCATGGTTGCCCGACCACCCCCTTTCAGCTATGGCTAAACTATCTGTCAAAGCTGGAAGTGACCTGTGGCTATCATTTAATCTGCTGCCTCCTCACCTTCAGGAGGAAAGCTAGACAAAATCTTGTAGCTAACAAACTTGGTTATAGTGCCGAGGTTATTAATCTGGGGTCCTTTTTAAATATTATTAATTTAATATTGTTAGTTATTTTTTTGTAATCCTATGTATTTTATCCATTTAAAAACATTCTGAGAAGGGATCCATGGGCTTTATCCAAACTGTTAATTAAATCCATGACATACAAAAAAATTAAGAAGTCATGGTATACATTCTAGATGCCCCAAAAGGGCTATAAAACTGTACATACCCTTTGATTTTATACCACTGTTAGGTTTGTATCCCATAGAAATTTTTTTTAAAAAAAGGGGAAGGGTAGGGAGGACGTGTTTGTACAAAAATATTTATACTGGCTCTTTTTGTGATGGCAAAGAATTGGAAGTTGAGGCAATGCCCATCAATTAGGGGAGAATGGAACAAGTCACGTTCCAGAATTGTAATGGAATACTATTATAAGAAATGACAAGCAAGTCGGTTTCAGAAAAACCTGTAAAAAACTTACATGAACTGATACAGAGTGAACTGAGCAGAACCAAAACATTCATTATACACAGTAACAGCAATATTGTACAACAATCAACCATGATAGACTTTGCTTCTCTGCAATATGATTCAAGGTAATTTCAAAGGACCCATGATGAAAAATGATATCTGCCTCCAGATAAATTCTGAATGTAGATTAGTGCATATTGCTTTTCACTTTATTTTCTTTTGGTCTGTGTTTTCTTTCACAACATGACTAATATGGAAATGTTTTGCATGACTGCACATGTATAAACTATATCAAATTGCTTACTATCTCAGGGAAGGGGGAAGGGAAAGAATCTGGAATTCAAAATTTTTAAAAATGTCAAAAATTATTACTACATGTAATTGGGGAAAAATAAAATACTATTAAAAAGAAGAAGAAGAAATTAAAGGGAAAACTATCCCTGGTAGAATGGGGCTAGGGTGTCAGATCTGATTTGGAAAAATCTGCCTCCAAGATATACTTTCTAACCGTGTGACCATGGGTCACTCACTCAGTGTCTCTAAATGTCAGTTTCCTTTTATAGAAAAAGAGCAGGTTAGTTTGCATGGCCTTTCAAGTCCTTTTTAGCTCTAAACCTTTGTTCCTTTGAATTCAAAGTTCCCTGACACCAAATCCTACATACTTTCTTTCCACTATCCCAAATTTTTTTCCAGCAGTTTCCATCAGACAAAGGTCACTAGAAGATGCTCCAAAGTAGGTTATTTTGTATTTCTTAGGGAGAAAAAAAAATACAAACAGACCAAAAAAACTTCTCAGGACAGTATGGGATTTTACAGGACCATAAAAACAAATGGAAACACATACAGATTTGAAAAAGTCAACACAGGCAGTTATGAAAAAACGTTCCAGAAATCCACAAACTTCTCATTCTGACTGGATATTGCAAAGACAGACGTACAGAATACCAGTTCTTTGCTAAATCTTGCACAAGCTTTTGGAAAGAGGCAGAACCAATACTGAAGACCTTCTCACTTTGGCTCATCAATATTCTTTTCAAATGGCATTTGTCAGCCCAATGTGAAGATAATTTGAGGAGAGCCACTTATGCTGGAATAGAATAGTCTCTGTGACCAGAATATCTTTTAAAAGAAAGGAGCTGGGTTTCAAACCACCTCCAATTGTTCACTGAAGAAAGCCATATACACCCAGAGAGAGGGATGTGAAATGTGGACCACAACATAACCTTCTCATACTCCTTGATTGATGTTTGCTTACATTGTGTTTCCTTTATCTGATGTATCTTTGGTGTAGATAAGATTTTTCTTGCACAACAATGATAAGTTTGGAAATATGTATACATATATTCGATTTCTCAAGTATTTTAACATAATTAACATGTAGAAGATATCCTGCCATCTAGGGGAGGGGTGGGGGGAGTTGGGGGGAAAAATTTGTAACAGAAAGCTATGTAAGGGTTAGTGTTGAAGAATTACTCACACATATGTTATGCAAATAAAATAAAATTTAAAAAAATTAAAAAAAATAAAAGGGGAGAAAAGATTAAAAAAAAAAAAAAGAAAGGAGCTGGAAAGGTAGAGCTAGGGAGAGTTATCACCTTTTAGGAAGGGCCTAAAGCAGGTTCTGTGAAGGGCTTCCAGGGCATGTCACAGAAGGGCTGGAGAGAAAAATGAGGGACTTAAGAGAAAGTGACAGGGGTCTTCAAATTTTGGAAGGGTCACTACATAGAAGAGGTATTGTCATTGCTCTGCTAAGCCTCTGAAGGCAGAGCTAAGAGCAGTGAACATGTACAACAGCAAACTTAGGCTTGAAGTCTAGAAAAACCTTCCTAGCAGTTGGCTGCCCAAGAGTAAAAATGGACTGCCTCACTTTTGGATAATATTCAAGTAAATTTTGGTTGGGGAAGAAGCACCGTTTTTTTTTTTGGCTCCACTGGAGACCACCACCCAGAGGAATAAGTAACCCCCAAGGTCTTTGCTAGCTATAAATCAATGAGCTTATGACCAATTTTTTTTTAATTTGTATTGATAAGTTACAAATACATCCCTTTTCCCAGTGTGCCATGAGGGGGATTCTTTGGGGGGTATGGGTTCAATTAGTTGATTGCCAAAGAACTATTTTAACTCAAGAGTCTGTGAAAAGTCTGCATGGTTGCCCTTGAAATATTAAAACAATCAGGAAGGTCTCTGATCTTTTGGATAAACAGATGCTCTATGAAGCAGAGAAACACATATGCCGAAACAGAAAATGCAGAATTGGCAATCAAAGCAAATGGGGGTGACAGTGGCCAATGACCTCTGGGGGTCTCAGTTTCCTCATCTGTACAAAAAGGAGACTTAATTAAATGATTTCCAAGGTTCCCTCCCTCTATCTCATCAGGTCATAGATTAAGAGAAAAGTAACCATAATGACTTGACTTTTCTACATCATTTTGAGGAGTTACTAAAATTTTCCTCAGGACAACTCTGCAAAGCGGGTAAGGCAAATATTCCAAATTTTCAGGTGATGAAACTGCTTCTCAGAGATATTCATTGGGAGGAAGTATGACATAATGGGGAAGACACAATAATGGGTAGCATTTCCAGAGAGTTTAAGGTTCACAGTAATCCTATGAGATAGAAGCTATGATGGGAAAACCAAAGCAAACACAGGTTAAGTGATTCGACCAGGATCAAACAATAAAAAGATTCAGGGGATTCAGACTCTTCTCAACTACAGCTCCAGCCACTCCAGTAGTTTTGCCAATCAGCTGCTTCCTTAATCATAAGCCTACCTCATCCCTCTGCAATCTTTGAGGGTTGTCACCTGGCCCAGGGATGGTTCTCATCCTGTCGGGCCTTGGCAAAACATTATTGTATTATATATACCAACTATATTATTGTATATACCTAAAAATCACATCTGATCCTCCCTATTTTCCTGACCAGGACATTAAAGCTCCGAGCTATCATGATTTGCTTGTGTAAGTGCAAGAAGCAGAAATCTAAAAAGAAGGTGGATAAAAATGGAAACTCAATACAATGTATTTCAGGTCACCCATGGTCACAGCCTTCCAAGGTGACGCTGAACTATTATAATTAATTAGTTCCTGTCAAAGAGCCAGGCCCCCAATTTGGGCTCCTCCATTACACGTGCCCATGATCTGATTATTTCAGCTTTGCATCTAGGGATAAAGAACAAGGAAATGTTATGGTTCTGGCTCAGTTCTACAATGGCTGGCCAGACCTTGGCTATCTGCATCTCCGGCTCCAAGGCCAGATTCTCAGGCAGTTTAAGAAATGTTGGCCAGTGATGTCCAACTCTTCATGACCTCATTTGGGGTTTTCTTGCCTAAGATAAACAAATGATTTACCATTTCCTTCTCCAGCTCATTTTTCAGATGAGGAATTGAAACAAACGGGTTAAGTTGAGTTGCCCAGAGTCACACAGCTACTAAGTGACTGAGGTCAGATCTGGAGGACTCCCAGCCAGCGCTCCATCCACTGGGCCACTTGAAATGCAGGGCAAAAACCCAAACCAGAAGGGACCAATTAACAAAGGTCCAGACAAGATGAGTTTTTTTCAGGCACACACCAAAGAAGGAGTTAGGGCAGAGAGGAAGGAGAAGGGAACCTCATTCCTTCCCACCAGCTCATTTGGGTAATTGGAGCTTCTCAGAAACTTCTAAGTTGGGCTGTCCCTGCCTCCTGCCCTGACCTATTGCTTTGGTTAGTGAAAATGGGCCGCCTTTGACCCAGGAGAGGAATTTACCAGCTCACTACAGTAGTGTGTGAAATGTAGCAGCATCTGGGGGAAAGAAATGCCATTCCTGCCCCAAGCTGTGGTTAGGATTGCCACCGCCGGGTCAGCCCACCATTGCTTCTCAGGCTTGCTAAGGGAGGGCTCTCCTGGGGAGGCCAGAGAATTTAAACAACTCAATGAAACAAATGTTATTACAGCAGTCATTGTTAGAGCAACGAATGGCCCAGGCCCCATCATTCAGGGCCCTTTCCCAGGGCCCACCAAAATTCTGTTTATTTTCTTCCAAATAGAGATCGGGCACTGCTGGTTTGCCTGACTTAAATCTGGCCTGATCCTTCTGCCTAATTGAGGAAGGAATAACTTGAGGCAGCTTGATGTCAAGTGCTTTTGATGTCAAAGGGCCTGCTTTGAAATCCTGACTGCCCTTCCAAAGGAAAAGTCCTTCCCCCTCTGGATTCTGGTTCCTCTTGTATAAAATGGGGGGCTTAGTCTAGATGACCTAGTCCTTGCTCCAGCTCTTGGAGTGCAATGCCAACAGTTCTCTATGTTGTAATCTAGAAATTTAATTAAGCCCTTTTCTTTTTCTGGACCTGAGTTTTCCTCCCAGGGCCATGCAGGGGCGGGACCGATGGATTCTCTGAGTCCCCTTCCATCTCTCTGGCTTTCCCAGATCCAACCGTCCCCTCTGCCGGAGCTGTCACCCACTTGGTCAGAGGTGCCAGCTGCAGGCGTGGGCCCCTTCGAAGCGCCCCGCGGGCCCCACCAGCGGCCGGCACAGAGAGCTTGCATTTAGTCATATGGGCAAATGGGGGTAATTGAAACCTTGCTGCACCACAGGATTGCAGAGCCTTCTATAAATACCCTCCCTACTTGTTGCTGACAAACACAAAAGGAGCTGGGAGAGGGAGAAGTCATATGAGTGGGAGGCGGGAGCCCCACTTATTAGCCCGGTTTTTATAACGTCCCTCTCCCGGGCCCAGGGGGATGGGATCCCGCCCAGGTCCTTCCCCTGGAGCCCACTCTGCAAGCAGCCACATAAACAATAGAGGCGGGACCCACGAAGGGCAACCCCAGTCCAACCTGAGGCCGCCAGAGCCCTGAGAGGCGCTCCTGATGGAAAGGGCATCTGGACCGGAGGATGTGGCTTCTCAATCCACGTCGGTCCCGAACCCCGGGAGGCTCACCGAGAAAAGTCTAAGGGAGCCCACTCCGGAGGAGTGTCTGGCGGCGCAGAGGGGTCAGCCCCCTCGGGGGTTCGCAGTACCCCGCAAGGGCGGGCTACGGGAGGGGAGGCTGGAAGACCCAGAGTCTGGGGGAGGGTCGCCCTGGAAAGCCGCTGGCTCCCCCTCCCACGCCTCTCCTCTCAGATCCGCTTCTTAAAGCGAGCACCACAAAAACACTCCTGCACAAACAGCCGGGCGGCGTGCAAGCCCTGCCTCAATCGCTCTCACTCGGGAAAAGCAGCTGCTAAAGGGTTTTGTCCCTGGGGAGCTCCCCCAGGTATGAATGAGAGCCCCCCCCCGCCTTAGGGCGCAGATGCCCCGGGAGGGGGGGTGCTCCCGTCCTCCTACCGGGCTGCAGCGGGCGTCCCGGGGCAGAGCTGGCTTTGTCCTGGGACCTGGGGCTCGCTCTCGGCCCGCCCCCTCCCTCCCGGTCCCAGATGTGGGGGGCGCCTCCCACTCACCCAGTCCCTGGGCCACCTGGGGTCCTTGCGTGGGGCCTCCAGGAGAAAGCGAGCCCGGCTTCTCGGCTCCAGCAGGCACCGCGGGAGGCGGACAAGCGTGCAGGGTCCCCCGGCAGCGATCGCCTGCCCTGCCCAGCGCGGCCGGCCCGCCGCTCACATCCCACCCTCAGGACCACCGGCCGGGGGCCAGCCCGGGGCCGCCTCCCGTCCCCCTAAGAGAAAGCGGGCTCCCGGGCGCAGCAGGCACGCCTCCGGCATCGCGGGGCTCCGCGCAGCCTCCAGCTCACCCTTTTCTGGGGTGTGCACAGCTGAAGCTCCTCTCCATCCCGCCCCCCCTTCCCCCGCCCCGCTCCACCCCCCCTCCGCCCCCCAAGCCAGCAGCTTCTCCAGGAGGCAGCGCTTACATCCAGTGCAACAATTTCAGGAAGTCGGAGTTCTTTGACTTGAAAAGCCCGGGAGGATGTAGCAGGTCAAGCGAGCTCCGGGGCTGCATTTCTCTGGCGTGAGACACCCCTCCTCCCCCCAAACCTGGGGCCTCTCTAGCGCTGCCTGCCAGGGGGATCCCAGGCCAAGCCAATCAGATTGCACATCCAGAGGAAGCGAGGTCATGCACGGGAATCGAGCCCTGGGCATTGGGGGAGTGGACTGTCCCGGCCAGGGACGGACACCCAGTAGGTCTAAGAAACCTGGGGGAGGGCTCCGGGGCCCTCCAGTCTGGGAGCAGGGCCCCGCCCCCTCCCCCGCTCCCCCTCCCTCCTCCAAAGGCGAACGCCAGAAATCCGACGGTATTACCCTGAACAGCCGGTGGGCTCGCAAACAAACAGCCCACCGGGGTTGATGGGAGACTGGGGAAAAGTCTGCTGGTGTCCTGGAAAGGGCGCCACAGCCCAGAGAAAAGTTTCTGGACCAGAATGCAGCCGACTTTCCAAGCAACTCTCCTCCGGGAAGGCAATTTTCCTTTCTAAGCGCTCCCCAGCACAGAGCGTCCTGGACTCAAAGAGTTAATGGAGTTTGCCACAACTGAAAGCAAAGCACCCGGGGGTGGGGGGGGGGGGACGGGACGGGACGGAATAGAACCTGAAGGGTTATTTGACAAAACAACAAAAAGCAGTTTCTTTTCTGCAGCTCCAGGTGTTAAGAACCTCATGCAGCTGGCTGCAGAACTCACTGGTCTGCTTTATTTCGGTTTTCTAGCCACCCCGTAGTGAAGCAGGAAACCTTCCAAAAAATGCTATCTGCTTCCACATCAGACTTACCCTTTGATGAGAAGCTCCCCCCTAATAATGACTGGCCAGGGTGACATTTGCAAAAGGGCAAAGGCGGTTGTCTTTAACGCTGATGCTAGTCACCATGCAGCTCTTGTTTGTGTCACTGGAACTTCCCCAAAACAGTGTCCTGATTAAAAGAAAAGGAGGGTCTGAAATATCATTTGGGTGGGTGTGTCAATCTGAGAATTCTGTTTAACAGCTGTGTATTAAGAGCCTACTATGTGCCAAGTGCTAAATAGTGAGGATAGAAAGATAAAAAGGAGAGAGAGAGAGAGAGAGAGAGAGAGAGAGAGAGAGAGAGAGAAGGAAAGAAGAAAGGGGAGGGAAAGAAGAAAAACAATTCCTGCCCTCAATGAGTTTATTTTCTTATTAAAATGATCAATAAATGAACACCCCAAGTTTGTCACCCCAGGGTAGCATTTATAAGGTACTAATTTTTAAAAAATAGAATCTAATTTTGTGATTGGAAAACAATCCATTCTAACCTTGCTGATTTACAGATGAGGAAACTGCAGGCAAAAAGTTGTGGCTGATTCAAGGTCTTTAAACGCATTGGTTGGTGGTAATCAACCAACATTAGTTAAGAATCCAATGTCATACCATCCTTATTTGAGATGCTGGGAATACACACACACACACACACACACACACACACACACACACACACGAGTTCCTGCCCTGAAGAAATTTACATTCTATCTGGAGAAACAAGATGTTGAAATATAACTAAATACCGACTAAATTAATGAAAAGATATTTGAAAAGCCAACTAGCTTCCCTCAAGTCCCAACGGAAATATCACCTTCTAGGACATTTTTCCTACTTTTCCCCCTCTTAATTCTAGAGGTTCCCTCTTTTGATTTTTTCTTATCTTTTATGTAACTGGTTTCCTAGCCAGTAATCTCTCTCATTACTTCATGAGCTCTTTGAGGGCAGGGACTGGCTTTTGCCTCCTTTTGTATCCCCAAACTGGGTGCTTTTTCTATGCTAAGCACTATCCTTGGGTGGACTTAAATATAAAACCAAAAACAATAAATATCCATCAGTTGGAGGAGAGAAGGTGGGAAGACACCAATAGGTGGGGACTTGGGAAAGGCCTCAAGGAGTTAGCATTTAAACTAAGTCTTCCTGAAGGAAGTTTAGAGATTGTAAAAGGCAGAGGGGAGAAAAGAGTGCATTTCAAGATTAAGTCCCAGAACCAGGATTAGGTCACTTTTCATCATATCACCGATTTTCCATATGATTTCTTGCTTGATAGGCTAAGAATTTGCAGTTCTCTCCACCCATACTTTAAGTTACCGGGCAATTTAGATAAGTTATTTTGACCCAGCCTCCCCACAATCTAATTAGGCAAGCAATATAAAAAAAGCACTAATAAAGGTTTTGTGTTCAAATTCAAGCATTGCCACAGTTTACATGTGTGCTATAGGACATGTCTCTTAACCTTCTGTTCCTCAGTTTCTTCACCAATAAATGAGATGTTTGGACTAAATAATCTCTGATAACTTTTTCAAACTTCAAATTCTATGATTCCCATTTCAGGGATCTGAGGTTCTGAGATAAAAACTATCAACCCAGCTAAGTTAGGCAACTTTCAGGACTGTTCTAACTTCCTCTCAAAGAACCCAATATCAATCCACCTATGGTAGACTCAAGTCTCCTCCACCTCCCAGTGGGAAGCTGGAGGGATTGACAACAATAGTCTTGATAACATAATAACTGCTAGCATTTTTATGGAACTTTAACTAAGATAAGTAATCATATTTGTTCCACAGAACAACTCTGGGAGACAAAGGCTGTTATTATGCCCATTTTACTGATAAGGAAACTGAAGCTTGAGGGATGAAGTTGCTCACCTTCACACAAGATCCAAATTCAAGTCTTCCTTCAAGCCCAATGCATTATGCCCTCCAGCACCTTGCCAACTTAACTCACACCTCCCCAGGTCTACCAATCCCAGGTCCACAAGAGTCAGGATGCTAAACCTGGTCCCTTTGATTATAAATCTGGTGCTCTTTCCACTCCAATGCTCTAAGAGATCTGTGCTTGTAGCTATCCCAGTATGCTCATTACCTATCTGTACCTGCCCACTCTCTGTCTCCTACCATAAATGCTGGAACTTTTTCCTGAATTCACTTGTTACTGCAGGGATACCAATGGGAGGGACCATTATCACTTGTCCTTTGCTCTCACTATGTGATGAGCTCAACTCCCATCTACCCTTCCATTCCTGAAATAACTACTATACCCCAGCTGTTCTTGTTGTTGTTTTAACGGATGGGAAAAAAACCCAAAGAATCTTGCCTGTAGCACTCTATGGAGGGAACAAGAAACACAGACATAGCTGCTGAAGTCTCCGATGTAATGAGAGCCAGCTGCCTTTTCAAGCACAAACAAAAAGGTAGCACAGTTATAAAGTTAGATCTATCTAGGCCTTATACAATCAGTCAAAGTACAGAGCGCACGTGGCCATACATCCATAAAATAATCGCCATTTGCATACTTTCAGCACAAACTGTTACCTTTGATACAAATAGGAAGTCTTCCTGAGTCACTAAAGTTCAAGTTTGCCTTCTCTGGCTCTTCTAGTTGGACAGCATGACTCCTTTCTTTCTTCTTTCCTTTCCCTTCTCTCTGTCTACGAGGTACCATACTTGCAGGTATTCTGCCCAAAGGAATGTAAATTTTGATCCCTGAAACCTCATAAGATATGTTGGGATTTATGGACTAGATTACTTTCTTAAGGACCAAGCCTTAATCAGTAGGGTTCCCATAGATGGATCAGCCATAGATCCTAGACCAAGCCCTATTTGGTTACTGTTTGGGTCCTGATTGACTCAGAGTGAATATAAATAATTGTTTCTGTTTTGACCAAAATTCCTTTTCCTCATCAGACTGATAAATATTGATACTCTCTGTCTCTTTTTTCACCTAGCTGTAATCACTGATTGGGTGTTGCTCCCGTCAAAGGGAGACCTTAAAAAACAAACAAACAAACCAAAAAAAACCCTTTGCTTTAAAAAGGCCAATATTTAGGGCCATCTCCATTCACTCTGCTCTGTATATTTCCACCAGACCCAAATGGCTCTGGTGCAGAAAGGGAGACTGGTGACTTTGCATGATCCTCCTACACTTCAATCCAATTCGCTTACAAGTTATGGTATCACCTCCTGAAGTCCCGGTCCTCCTCAAGAATGAAGAACAGACCTTTCCCAATTGAGAAATTAGGAGCTGGAAAGTTTACTTTGTGGGAGTATTTTGGATGAGATTTAAGAAAAACCTGTTTGTATCCAAGCAGCATTTTTCTTGAAACCTAGGGTGTTACCCTTATGTCCAATTTTTTAAAATCTCTTTTATCTTTTGGAGTGCTGTGTAATGGCAGGCTACCTAGACAGCACCCCAGATAGGCTGCCATGTACATGCATCGTATATAATATTAGTGAAGTATTCCTTTCAGGCCTGGATTTTTTAGTAGTTGTATAATTAAGAGGACCTCTGGCCTCAGGCCCAACCTATGACCCTAGAAAGCCACTTGCCCTTTCTAAACCTCAGTTTCCCCATCTTGTAAAATAAGATTGGACTTAGTTTCTGAGGTTCCATGTGTAGACAGTCCTATGATCCTATAGACTACCTCTTTATGCATATCACCCCACGTAAGCTGTCAAATGATGGAACATCAGCTAATCATCTCGTCCACAACTTCATTCTCACAGATGAGGAAGCTAAGACCAACTGACGTGTCCAAACTTATACAACCAGTGAGTAGCTTCAATTTAGAACTAAAATAATTAGAATAACAGAGTATTTTTCCAAATATGATTTCATTTTATCTTCACAACAACCCTGGAAGGTAGATGCTATTATTATTCCCATTTTACAGATGGGGATATCAGAATCTGCTTCATTTTTCCTCTTGCTGCAGTATAAATACTCTCTTTCACTAGTTCTAGTCTCAGAAGAGTAACAGTTGACAATATGTAACTTCTGAAGATTGGAGAAGTCTTTATCTACATTGTCTCATTTAATCCTTCCTCTAGTGAGGTGTTTTACAAGTATTATTCCCAATTTTATAGAGGAGATAACTAAGGCTGGAAGAGACAAATTGATGTTCCATAGCCACACAAAGAGTAATTATAAGAGGCTGGAGTCCTGACTTCAAATATAGTTCTTTCCACTCTTATCATCTGCCTCTAAAATAGCTGGTCGACATACCCTAGATCAAGTCAACAAGTACTGATTGAATGCCTTCTATATGCCAGGTACTGCGCTAAATGCCAAGGACACAGAGAAAACCTGTCCTTAAGAAGGTAATGATCTAATAAGAGGTTAAAGATACAAAGCAAAATCCTATATATTTCCACATATTCATAACAGCATGTTTGATGGTAATGAAGAATTGTAGATGCTCACTCTTTGGGGAAATTGTCTAAACAAAGTTTGGCATGTGAATATAATGGGAGACTATTCTACTATAAGAAAAACAATTCTGAAGAAGTCAGATACACATGGGAAGACACATGTACAGATGCAGAGTAGAAACAAGCAAAACCAGGAAAACAATATACACAAGGACAACAGCAGAGAGAATCCCCAAATAAACAACATGTAATATAGTGACCAAGCTTTGTCAGAGAAAAGTGGAAATTATGTTTTTACCCCATCTTTGTAGCAGTGGGACACTATAGGCATAAAATATTGCCTATACTGGCAGGCATATTTAATGTGTTGGTTGGTTTTTCTTAACCATTTCCCCCCACCCCCACTTAAAAAAAATCTCTTAAAAGGAATGATTCACTTGTTAGGGGAAACAGGAGGTTATTACTAGAAATTAAGTTGATCTGAAAATAGAAAATCTGAAAAATTAGATTTTTTAGAAATTAATCACCAGCTTCTGAATGTAAGCACTTGTTCATGATTGCTCATATATCCTTTGCCCCCCTCTCTAGACTTCAAACTCTCTATGCTAAATAATTATAGTGGGGGGGAGGAAGAATGTGGTTGCTATACGAAATAATCCAATGTAGTCAATCAACATGAGTTGTAATAATTTATGAAAACATTGTAAAAAAAATCACAAAATGCTATATATGGTCTTATTTAGATAAGTCATTAGGCATTTCTTTAAAACAAAGTTGTGAGTCACCCAAAGGGCAAAGAGGCATGTGGGCAGGGTGTGACACATTACCCACTGAGAATTGTGCAAGAGACACATATATCTGAAAGATATATGACTAGAAAGGAGATAGGCTGGTCATGGATCATTTCATCTCCAACCCCTGTTTGCATGGCCTGTGCTTTTCTCCTGAAAGGGATTCCTTCCCCATATCCATCTAGAAAGAGTATCCCTCATTTCCTCTGAAGTTCATCTCAAGTACCACTGACTATATAGGCTAATATATATTACTATATAGGCTATATAGATAGGCCTTTCCCCATCACTTTATATTGCTTTTATATACACTTTTATATATACTTCTATGACTACATGTCTTCCTCAATAACTTATAAGCTTCTGGAGGACAGGGACAAGTTCATTTTTATATCCCCAGCACTTAGCATAATGCATGAAACACACAGTAGTAATTTAATAAATGCTGATTAATTGATTCTGGAAGCAGTTTGAAGGGCAGATTGGATAGAAGAAAGAGTAAAGATAAATATATATATATATATATATATATATATATAATAGAACAGAACCTTTTTGAGGGCAAAAACTTTTACTTTTGCCTTTATATATTCTCAGTACTTTGCACAGTCCCTGGCATATGGTAGGTACTTAATAAATCCTTGTTGCTTAAGTGAGGTGTCAAATTTAAGGGATAACCACATACGTTCTATTCATATCTAAAGAAAACCCCACCCTTAGCATACTGGGAGTACTACCTGGTAGGAGTTACAGAAGTAGATGAACAGGAGTCATGAAGGATGCAAAGTTATGGATGGACTGCTTTTTACTGGTTGGGAAGGACCACTACTATTAGTAAGATTGAAAGTGCCATGAATTAGCAGAATATCAATATGGCTTCTCTTCTTGGGAAGCGTTGCCTGTCACTAGTGCCCTATCTCACATAATGGACTGTGGCTGCATTAGTTTTGTTTATGCAAAACCTTTTAAATTTAATATAATCAAAATTATTCGTTTTGCATTTTATAATGTTCTCTCCCCTCGTTTGGTCATAAATTCCTTCCTTCTCTAAAGATCTGAAAGGTAAACAAACGATCCTATGTTCTCTCTCTCTCTCTCTTTTTTTTTTTTTGCTGAGGTAATTGGGGTTAAGTGACTTGCCCAGGGTCACACAGCTAGGAAGTGTTAAGTGTCTGAGACCAGATTTGAACTCAGGTCCTGCTGACTTCAGGCTGGTGCTCTATCCACTGTGCCACCTAGCTGCCCCAGATCCCATGTTCTTCTAATTTGCTTACAGTATCACCCTTTATGTGGCTCAAGACCAGCCTAGATAAGTTTCAGAAAAATCACCAACTGGTTGGCCACAGCAAACTTGGAGAGGCTGTGCTCTGTGTCTTCAGTGGGTCTGGATGGGAAAGGCTCCTCAAGATCCCAACTAGCCCATCTCCCACATATTATAAATGAGGAAACTGAAACAGAGAAATTACATGACTAGTTCAATGCCAAACAAGCAGTGGACACAGTTGGGATTTGAACTCAGATCTTCTCTTTATATTGTACTTATCTCTTTATATTGTACAGAATCAATGCATGGGCTCTCTAAGGCCCCTCTAGGTCTAACATTCTAGAATTTAGTTCTTCCTATTTAACTTTGAACTAGCAGATACTTGTCAAGCATACAACCAACTTGACTCCTGCATTTTATGAGTGAAATGCCTCCCCCGTATCATCTACCCATTGACTATAGATGGAACATTTGGAAACAACCCCAGAATATGCAGAATGCTCTTTTTCAAGTTAAATGTTTCATGCTCTTTAGTGAACTTGAAAGGCACCTGTCTGTAAAAAAGGGAGTTGTATTGCTATTAGAGGCAAGATAGAACTATCCTCTAAGTTCATAAAATTAACTGCTTGGATTCACCTAGGAAGCATGGATAGAGCATTGGACCCATAATCAAATTCCACCTCAGATGCCTTGTAGTGAACAGTATGACTGAAATCAAGTCACATTGTGTCTCTGAGGCTCAGTCTGCTCACATATAAAATTGAGTTGGACTCAAGCATCCCTAAGGTGGCTCTCAGTTTTAAATCCGTTTGCCAGTTAGAAAGAGTATATATAAATAAATAGATGGATGGCACAGGTGTAAGTTGAATATGAAAGAATAATATTTTTTTTAAAAAGTGATGAAATTGGGGCAGCTAGGTGGCACAGTGGATAGAACACCAGCCCTGAAATCAGGAGGACCTGAGTTCAAATCTGGTCTCAGACACTGAACATTCCCTAGCTGTGTGACCCTGGGCAAGTCACTTAACCTCAATTGCCTCAGCAAAAAGCAAAAAAGAAAAAAGATGAACTTAAGGAGCGAGAAGGAATGTACTGGGAGAAAGGGAAAGGGAGAAGTGGAATGGTGCAAATTATCTACCATAAAAAAGAAGCAAGAAAAAGCCTTTACAGTGGAGGGGAAAGGAGGAGGAAAAGGTGAGTGAGTGAACCTTATTCTCATCAGAACTGAATGAAATAGGAAATAACATATATACTCAATAGAGGTATAGAAATTTATCTTACCCTGAAGGAAAATAGGATGGGAATGGAATATGAGAAGCGGGGAGAGTGATAAAAGAGAGGGCATATTGGGGGAGGGAGTGGTCAGTAGCAAAACACTTTTGAGGAGGGACTGGGTGAAAGGAGAGAAAGAATAAATGGAGGAGAAATACAATTAGTAATAGTAATTGTAAAAAAAAAAATTGAAGCAAGTTTCTCTGATGGAATATTATTGTTTTCTGGGAAATGATGAGCAGGATGCTCTTAGTAAAAAAAAAAAAAAAAACAAAACTGGAAAGTCCTCCATGAACAAAGTGAAATATACTGTGTATAAAGTAATAGCAATGTTCTGGGAATACCAGCTATAAATGACTTTGTTCTTCTCAGTAGTACAATCATTCACAACTACTCTGAAGGACTTCTGATGAGGAATCCTATCCAAATCCAGAGAAGGAACTGATTATATCTGAAAACAGATTGAAGCATTCTCTCTCTCTCTCTATTTTTAACTTAAATTTTTCTTGAGGGTTTTTATTTTCATTAGGGTGGGAGATCTATGTTTTCTTTCACAACTTGACTTTTATGGAAATGTTTTGCATAACTTCACATGTGGTTTCTTAATTGTGGGTGGGGATAAAGGAGAGGACCTAGAACTCAAAAATCTTTTTAAAAAATGTTTTTAATGTAATTGGGGGGAAATATTATTTTTAAAAAATTTTAATTTTTTTTAAAAATTTATTTTCCAGAATTTGAACTCTCCTTTCAAAGCTCAGTTGTTCTCCTATACTAGCCTGCCTAGGCTGATGCTTAGTAAAATTGGCTAGAAATATTGACATCCCTGGATTAAGCCACAACACATGGAAGGCTTTGGCTACAAGTCATTTAGAAAGGGTGCCACAGCATACTGCCATTTCTTTCACGACATTTCCACTGATAAAATTTCATTAGTTTGTGAATTTATTGGAATGCTATTGCTATTGCTAATGAATCTGGTCAAGGGATAAGGATCACGACATTTGGGCTAAGGCTTTCGGGCTTAGGATAAAGGATGCTTTTCCATCCAACAGATTCAATGTTCTGTCAGTGTGAATTTCTACTATATATACATGGGCAGGCCAGTGAATAACTGCCTTTTTAAATGGGATTCCACTGTGTTATAACATAGACTACTTCAGTAGTTCCCAACCATGGATCCCTGGGAAGCCAAAGATATATCTGGAGGACAAAAGGTCCTTGAATCCCTAAGTAGAACTGGATCTAAACTTGGACCATTTCAACCAGATTTCCACCTCTGAGATCTACAAAACAATCCTAATTGCTCTCTCTCTTTAAATCAATCCATATACATTTATTTAGAACCAACAATGTGCCAGGTACATTGGTAGATATTGAAAATAAGACAAAGACAAAAGGTGAGATAGTCCCTGCCCTATTGGAGCTTACATAGTACTTACATTCTACTAGTATAAAATGACTCGCCATAAATAAGCCAACATACTTACAGTATAACTAATAAATAATATGTCTTGTGCTTATATGTATGACTATTTTTCAAGATTCAAATATAATTAATAAAATATAAATTCATTTAAAAGCAATATTAAGTACATGGTGGCTTTTCTCAGATACAGTACAACTTATATCATCTGGGGTTCTGTGCCATTTTTTAACATTTAAAAAGGGATCTTCCAGAACTATTGGGAGCCACCGGAGCTCCTTCATTTCTGCAGATGCTTCTCCTGTTCTCCCTCCCCGGATCTGGTTGACTCCCTCCTTTTCCCTTAGTACACACGTGTTCTTTCTCCACTTCAGGCAAATAGCAGAACATTTCTCTAGAAGGAAAAACCTTACACTGAGGTCCCAGGCAGGTACTTTCTATGACTGCAGGACCATCTGCAAGGTTCTGGCATTAGAAGAAGGACTGGGGAGTTCTAATGACTAATCACTGTCCGGCTAAGATTTCCTGGCTGACCAAGTTCCTGGACAGTCAGCTAGAAGGCAAAAAGGGATTGTTCCTCTGCATTCTTGTGGAAGGGATGAGTCGGGCCTGGACCCAAAGAGCTCTCAGTGACCTTTATCCACAGGGAGATGAAGGGGACCAAAATCCAGACAAAGGGGACCAATATTCCTCCATCAAGCTGGCTCTGCACTCATGGGCCAGCTCCCCATGAAACAACTGCTAAGGATCTACTGGTGTTCTTTTGCTTTTCTTTTTCCACTGCTCAGGAGCACCCAGAGGATGACATCATGGCACAGTGGACACAGCCCAAGACTTGGAGCCAGAGGACATGGGTTCCACTGGCTATTATAGTTCTGCAACTTGTACATGACTTTTCCTTGTGTTTTGGGGCAGTATTAAAAAATTGTCTAAGTCCTTTGCAGCTAGGGTCTCCATTATCAAAGAGTAAGCAGGAGAAGGTGAGCAAAATCAGCCAATGAATGGTTAGCAGAGCTGATATAAGGGGGAAGTTCATGAGAGAAACCTGTCCTCAAGAAGTGTAATGTTGGAGAAACATGTTAGCCTTCAAGTCTAGATACCTAGAGAGAGTCATGAAGTAGCAGGGTGATCCCAGGAAAATAACTTCACACTCTGGCTTGCTCATGTATAGAACAAGGGGGTTGGATAAGATGATCTCTAAAAAAGCCTGTTTATTTCACATTATTCTCTCTTAAAGACCCTATAGAGTGTATCATGGAGGACTGAGATGAGTTCAAGCCCCCTTTTTTATCTTGTAGACTTCAAGGCAAACTCTCTAAGCCTAAAAGCTGCTGAAATGGCGCTACCCTGCATTGTTAGAAGGCATTTCCTCACCTGGGAGTTCCCTGTATCAGTGAAATTATAGATACTATGTCTATCCCTATATACAATCAAGTCTGACTGTAGTGTAGTCAACAGTCAACAGAAATATTCCCACATCCTTAGACTTCATAGTTTATACTGCATATAGGGAACACAGTCCATCCTTCCCTCCTTCAAGGTTTGTCTCTGATGCCATCCCTGATCATAAATCTTTCCCTGATTCCTGCTTTCTCAAGCCCCAACCCAAGCTCAAAGAGTTCTCCCTAAAACCCTTTTTCTAGCTCTATTCTGTGAACCCATCATCCTTATTCAGTTATCTTCTTGTCTTTATTCAACTTTATTCATGTATAAAGACAAATTTATTCAGTTGTCTTATCCCCTTTCTCCCTACCACCCAAGAAGAACTTGAGCTCCCTTATAGGAGTATGTGTGAGTGTATGTGTGTGTGTGTGTGTGTGTGTATTTAGCCCCTTACACATAGCCCAGCAAGAGAAGGACATGGCAGATCATTTCAGTATATTTGGCATGAATACCCCAAATGAGATCATGAGGAATCATATACAAGTAAAACTGAACAAACAACACACAAAGCCCCACACTTCGCCCTCCCCATTGTCTAATCTTTTAGGGCAAAGGCTAAAATTCACCTTTCTTTGGACCCCATTATGCTTAGCACAATACCTGGCATTTAGGAAACACTTAATAAATTCCTCTTGATGTGATTTACAAGGATTATTTGTTGGAAGCACACACCCAGCACAGTCCTTTGTGCAAAAAAAAAAAAAAAAGTATGTAAACTGAATTGCAAATGAATTAATTAGGTTCCTACTTATAGATTTATAGTTAAAGATGATTAATTAGTGAGCTACCCTAAATCCATTAGAATCCCTAATGTCTAGGACAAATGATTTTTTAAAAAAATTCACAAGTATGCTGAAATTTCTAGAGTAATCAGTATTCTCCTACTGCTGGTGCTTACTAATCATAAACTTGAATTTACTGTGTTTCCTGCTATTTCCTTTATCTTTTGTTGGAAATCTAGTAGTGTTCCCCAAAAGTTTGTTCTAGATGGCATCTTAATTTGGGAGCCCACCACAAAGACTTCAGTCCCTTCCTCAGTTTCAAACCCGTTGACCACAAGCTTACACTCACGCCTTCAATTGGTGAGTTCCAAGCAACTGCACATAAGATACAGGGAAATTTGACATTACTTCCTGTTTTGTTTTCACTGTGGTTACAGGGTCAGTTCAGTAAAAATGGTAACCATTCTATATTTTCCTGTCTCTGCTGCAGAAATGATGAATGTGTCTTATGGTAAGCACTATTAGCATGTGAGTTTGCATTGTCAATGTATAATAATAATAATAATAATGGACAAATTTAATTTCTATAGCATTTTGAGGTTCCACATGAGTAGCACCTGTATTATCTAAGATCTCCATCTGGTAGACAAGAAAACTGGAAGTCCCAAAGACCAAGTGATTTAAGATATTGATAGGATATCATTTCACCAGCTTAGGGAACTTGATCCAATGAAGGTCGCCACTTCTCTGTCACTGAGATGCTTCAGAACTGACCAGGGCCCTGAGGAGTCCATTTTACAGATGATAGCATGTAATGAACAGATCATTAGCCTTCGAGGCAGGAAGATCCAGGTTTAAGAACTGACTGTCTCATCCTCAGGTAAGTCACTTAACCTTTCAATGCCCAGGTACTTCTATGAGGCTAAAAGTCACCGAGAAGATGCTGACCTGCACACTTCAAGGACTCCAAGGTCACTGGCCTTCACCACACTCTCCCAGACATGGTCCTGACTCTTAAGACTATTTTCTCCACCATGACGTCAAGGGGGTGCCTTCTCCCCACTTCCCCCTTTCCAGCTTCCTTTTATGGAATGTCCCATTAGAATATCGACTCCCCAAGTTTCCCACTGCATCCCATGGCCATCTCCAATGGTCCTGATCTGGGCAAAGCTCTGGAGAAGAAAAGAAGGCTGGTGACTTTGCATGGCCCTCCCTCCCTCCAATCCAATTTACTCCCATGTCACGGTATCATCTCCCTAATGAGCTGGCTCTCTTCAAGAACAAAAGACCAAAAAAAAAGCAGAATTTGGGGGCAGAGACCACCTTTCTTCTTGCTTGTATGGGATTCCCTGCCTTAATAAATGCTAGCTGGCTTGCCAACTGTATAGAACCTGCCAAGTGTCACATAACAAGGTTGCACCATTGTGTCCCATCTCTCATGACACAGGCTTTGTTAATAATAGCACTAACTGATGAGGCTGGTAAAAAGCTCTTTATTATACATACAGCATGCCATCTGAGCCCAGCAGGAAGCTAGCTGGGTGGCAAGCACTTTATTTTTAACTAGATTGAATCAGTCCAGAGAGCTCCCTCCAACAATGCAGATCAGCATTTGTTGAGCATCTAGAATCAGAAGTGGAAGGGAACTCTCATTTTACAGATAGGGAAACTGAGGTCTGGAGTGGCTGGGCCAAACCACAAAAATGCTAAGAGAGAGAGGAAGGGTTTATAGTATAAAGTTTTACACGGTCCAGAATCATCCCTGTTATGGAGAATAAAAGGCTGCTCACCCCTCTTGGAGCCTGAAACAGCATTTTCTGACCCATGGGTTCAGAGAAAGGAAACAGCACTAGCTATCTGTGGCACCCCAGCAAAGACGGAAGGTGCAAGGCCAGGATGCCATTGTCCCGCTTCTCCGAGAGGCCCTGCTATGAGGAGGTTGGGTTCAGCAGAGTCCAGAAGGCCAAGCTTCTTCCTTAGGCAAACAGCTCAGGGAACAATAGGCTCAAGGGAAGTCAGGACACCTCTGCCATTGGACTTCCCCACCGGAAACCCAGGTTATAATAAAGGGCCTCCTGCTTCCTCTTCCTTAATGATCTTGGGGCAGCTCCAGCCAGGCCCTGAGAATGGCATTCTAAAAAAAAATGCCAGATTGGGACTGCTGGAAGTTTTTCTATTTTTAAAGTATTCTGTTTAAACCCAATTAATTACCTTTTAGAAATAAAACACTATCAGGGAAGGATGCTGGTTGGGGAGTTGGAAAACAGTTTCAGATTCCAGACTGACGAGTCATTTGCTATCTAGTTTTACTTCCCCATTTTATGGCCAGCCGATTCTCTCTTCCTGTGCAGGGCTCCTCTCACTCAGTCACCTCAAGATTACTTGGCTACTGCTCCCTGATTTTGTCCCCGTCCAGGTCTGCAGCCCCATCCCTTTCTGCTCCTTCTCCTGCTCCAGCCTTCCCTCTCTCTGGACCTTCTGCAATGATTACCCAGCTTCTTATCATCCTGAATTTCTTCTCTGCTTCTTGCACTCATGGAAAACGGGCCCTGACCAAGCCCATTGGGCTAGACTGATGACGGCTCCTTCTGTTTCATCTCCAGGACACAGCAGACCAGGAGCCGTCCGTCCTTTTGGTCCCTGCTACTTCCAGACCTTCTCCTGGTCACCAGCTAAGATCTGGGAATGGGAGGGACCTTGGTGGCTAGGAACTACAAATGCCTCATTTTTACAGAAGAAGAAACTGAGTCCAGAGAGAGGTGTCACTCACTCACAGCCATCTGGGCAGCTGAGGGACAGCCCCAAGATTCAATCCGAGTCCCCTTTGGCAAATCTACTGCTCACCTTTCTTTCACAGTGAGAGGAGGTCATGTTCTTCTCTGCTGAGAAAGCTTGATTCTCATGCTCGAGGGAATCTGGGCTCTGGTTCCTGGGGAGTCCCTAAAACTCTGCAACCTCTCCTCCTTTGAGAGCTGTCACCTGAAAGAAGAGGAAAGAATTCTTCAACCTTCAGCACATCAGCACCATGATACTACAGCATCCTAAGGTAGGGAGGCGGGGGGACCACAGGTGCCATCAAGGTCAATCTCCTCATCTTACAAGAGAGGAAACAGACCACAGAGCCAGGGCAACTTGGACTTGATGGTTTTACAGAATAATAACAGGTGACATTTATACAGCACTTACTGAGTGCTGGGCACTGTGCTAAATGCTTTACAATAATTATCTCATTTTATATTATATATATGAAATATGTATATAAATTTATTATTATAAATATATAATTATATATTACATAATATATTGTATACATTATATACATGTATACACAGATATTATATCTATATTATATATGCATATATATACACACACACATACATACATCTATATAGAGAAAGGAGAGGTCACAGATACAGAACAGGCAGAATTTGAACCCAAGTCTTCTGACTCCAAATCCAGTATCTTCCTCTGTTTTCTTCTCCTTTGCCTTCCTTCTTAGTTGGATCATATCTACTTTCAGTTTTCTCTTCTTGAGGCTAAACTTTCTCAATTTTTTTAATCCCTCCTCTTAGAATCCGGTTAAGAGACCCTTCTCAATGCTCTTTCATCCATATGACACAGCTGTCAACATCTCCCTTAAAATATGGTTCCTGGAACACAGAATTATGGGATTATCACCTCCCTTTACTAGGAGGCTGCCTCTTGGTGATGCAGCCTGATTACATTACATTACATTACATACATTACATTAAGGGTTTTTTGTTTGTTTGTTTGTTTGTTTTTTTCATTTGTTGAATTGTAGAGGGCCTGTTATTAATTATCCTCCATTCCTCACTTAGCAGTAAGGGGCCTAAAGTCAAATCACATCTTGAATTGTGGGCCAGTCCAACTGCACAGATGGGAACTTCCAGGGGCAGGACCTAATCAACTCTCATTCGTTCGTTCAAAAAGCAGAAAGATGCAGAGAAAAAATACAATCCCTAGTGCTAGCCAGCTTCCTTAGCCAACAGCAGTTTCTAGCTTTCTTTGAAGGAATTAAACTATGTAAGAGGACTAAGTCTCTAAGGTTATATCCTGGCCTGGGGCGACAATAAGGAGAAACCTGAAGAGAACTAGTTATGGAATCCAAACCTTAGGCAGTCATCAATTAGCATGTCTTGAACAGTCTCAGGTAGATACTGGGGATCCAGAACTAAAGAATGGAATGATCCCACTCAAAAGGAGTTTATGTTCTAATGAGGGAGATAGCAAGAATCCATCCATCCATCCATCCATCCATGTCTCATGTCTCCATCATCCATCTCTCTTTCTCTCTCTCCCCCTTTCCCTCTTTCTGTCCCCCTCTCCAACTCACACATTCCCTTTCTCTCTGTCTGTGTGTCTCTCTTTGTCTCTCTCTGTGTCTCTCTCTCTCTGTCTCTTTCTCCTTTCTCTCTCTCTGTGTCTGTCTCTCTTTCTCCCTTTATATTCAAAATAGAAAGGGAATAAATGCAAAAATATACTGAATCATTAAATACAGGTAGTTTGAGAGGGAGAACTGGATCTTTCTCTGTGACAATGACTTAAGGATGATCATAAGCTTCTTGACATCCCATCAGGAAGAGAGAGAGGTTACAAAGGGATTTACAGATTCAGGGAGGTAGACAAGGTGTGGGCTCTGTTAATGGGAAGTTCACTGAATTCAGGGTCATGAGCCCTGGCTGAAAGTCATGACTCTCCCACTTAATTCACACTGAGTGAATATGAGAAGTCCCATTGCTTTATTTAAAGTCTTCTAGATAATTGTTAAATGAAGTAACGACTGCCATTTATTCCTGTTGTCTCGCTGCTGGGAGTGGAGCTTTTGCAGTCATGCTACATCCACATTTCAGGCTGTTGCTTAACTCATTGACACCCCAGCTCTGGGTGGCCCAAACCCCCCTGTGTCATGTGGGATTCATTGTCTGTCACATGCCCCGGACCTTTGGCTTGGTGTTCCAAAGGTCTTCTTCAGACACACAGTCCACATCCTTCTGTGTTCTTTGGGCCCCAGAAGATCAACTCACTTCCCTTTCTCAGTATTTCTCCTTTGCTCTAAGGCACTGTGGGCAACTCACTGGAGAATGTCCATCTTATTACCTTGCACTGCATGAGATAATGAAAACCATGTCAAACTTAACAGCAGCAGGGACTGGGTGCCAATGCTGCCCCTGGCAGCTAGCTGTGTGAGCATTCTCTCAGTCTCAATTTCCTCATCTGTAAAGGGATAATAAATGTACTCAAACTGGCATCGATATGGTGGGCACTCAAAATATCACACATTAGACATTTTTCAAACCTTCAAATAAAACATGAATATCAGTTCTCTTATTTATTATTAGTATTAGTATTAAAAGTCAATTAAAATTTAATTTATTATATAAAAATTAAATTATTATTATTGTTATAAAAAGTCCCTGCCATGGTGGCTACAGGGCTGGCTGAAGAATCAAGACAATGTAAATTCAATTCTAACCTCTGACCCCAAGTAATTTATGTAACTTCTCAATGCCCTAGATGGGTCTCTAAAATTATAAGTTGCAGAACAGGTGCCAATCAACATTAATAAAGTAAGTATCCTAATTTGGAACTCGAAAATGATAAGAAATTTTTAATTTTTTTTAATGTAATTGAGAATAAATAAGATAACATTCTTTAAAAAAATAAAATAAAATAAAGGAATTTTCTTTATCTGGGAGTCCTCTGTACCACTGAAATTATGGATCCATTTGAGGAAAAAATAGATTATTCTCACCATCACATCTTCATCTTTTGTCATAGCCACACCATTCGGGGACCAAAAGACTTCCCTGGAGCTCTAGCCTTCAAGAACCCATATTCAATGAAACTTTGTGTGGTCTGCAAATCTTTCTAAGAGATCATCTCGTTTTCTATTGTCTCATTCAATCAATAAGCATTTAGTAATCACCTATAAAGTGGCAGGCTGTGTATTTGTTGCTAGTAAAATAAATACAACGAATAAGACAATCCCTACCTGTGGGGAATTTGCATTCTCAGAGGGGAGACAAGTCCATAAATAAGTACATATAGAATAATTGGAGAATAAATATTAGGTAGTTAATGAAAAAGCAGTTTGAGGAGGAAGGCACCTCCATCCTGGAGAAATGCATTCGTTAAGAGAGAGCTTGTTCAAATTGGTCTAAAAATCTTGGGTCCACTTAGTTTAGACAAGTGCTCAGAGGTATTTGCCTACATTGACCCCTACTGGTGAGATGAGCAATACATGAAATATTGTCTATAACCCCTGACTGCTGGGTAGAACTTCCTGATTTTCATTATTTTTATTTTTCCTTTTCATTCACTCTGTGCCCTCTCTTACAGAGTCGCTTTCTTTAATAGGTTGGTCTGAGAGCAAAGATACAATTTGCAATTATGTAATAGGGGGAGTTTTGAGAATATTTTTTTTTAAGTTTATTAAGTGAATATGGAGCAGATGCTTCTTGGTCTTAGTGACCTCATCAGTCATATATGAGAGGGCTGGAGCAGGTGAGCCCACAGAGATCCATTGCAGCTCTAGATTAAAGACCCCCCCCCGTAATTTTATCAGGATATGGGACATGCTCTCTTTGAGGACATAGGCCTCCAAACCCCTGCTTGATGGGAGCCCCAGGTTCCGAGGGGACATGGATGTTCAGCTGGGTCAGGGGGGCAGGACCAAATTCACTTTTGCTCGGGAGGCTCCATTTGTCAGGCGATGAGTTGTACAGTTCGGTGATGGAGGGTCTGTCTGCCTCCCTAAAACCAGGGTCGCTGGGTGCTCATATTTCACTCTCTCCTGCTGGGAGACAGTCTAGTGATAGAGATGGATTGCACTTGTTGGTGGCCTAATGTTTCAGGTGAAGGCTGGATGAAGGCTTAATCGAATCAATTACTTCTCCACTTCCCAAGGTGAAGGGAAACAAGGGAAGAGACTCGACAGCACAGTTTTAGATAGATGGACCAACAGTAATAAGTGCCGCAAATTTCCTGGCTCTTCCTTGTCTTGTGATTTTGACAATCAGCAGCCAATGCTTATTAAAGGCTTATTCTGTGAGGGATTCTGTGCTAGATGCTGAAAATTTGAAAACAGTCCCGGTCCTCAAGAAGTTCCATTCTACAGAGGAGACAACTTGACATAAAAAACCGAAATCAGTCCCTGCCCTCAAGAAGCATCTACTCTAACAGAAGAGACAACTTGACATAAAAAACTGAAAATAGTCCCTGCCCTCAAAAAGCTTCCACTCTAACAGAGGAGACAACTTGACATAAGTAGGCAAAGCACAAGGTAATTAAGGAGGGGTCAGACTGATAGGAGAAGAAGTAAGAGAGAACTGTGTCCTGAAGACCCAGGGGGGAGGGGGAGAACCGACTCAGAAAGCTGAAAAACTGAAAAAAGGCCAAAATTTGGTAACTCTATTAAAAGGAGGTTGACTATGACAAACTAGGAAGACTGGCAAATTGTGAGCAGGATAAGAAAAGGATCTGAATTAAAAGATCCTAGGTTCAGAGGGGACTTTATAAACTCAAGTTTAGCCCCCTTGAAAGGAAATGACAGTATAGAGGCGAATTGGTTTACTTAGGGATCAAAATTGGAAGTGAGAAGAGTATAGATAGCCAGGGAAAGTGATGCAATAGTCCAGGAAAAGAGTGGAGAGAGATTGGAATCATGGGAAGACATGTGAGACACAGGGGGAGATGGGATGATAAGAGATTAGGATCGAATAAGGGGATTTTCAGATTCTTGAATGTAGGGCTGGTACACTTCTGGGTAATAAAAATCAAAGGAATGGACCATTCTGGTCTGTCCATCTCTTGAGCTCTGGGGAAGTTTCCTTCTACTTGCAGGGCAGGAAAGGGGGAATACAATCCAGCCCACCTGACTTGGGTTTCTTATGCTAGCTCTGCCCCTTCTTCCTGTGTGACCTTGGACAAGGCACTTGCCCTATCTTGGGGAGTTGGACTACATGGTCTCCCTATGCTTTGGGTTCTGCAGGAAACAAACCCCTTCCCTGTCCCCACCAAAGCAGCTCATAGAGGGTGGTATGAGGTACTAAGAAGTTAATTAGTTTGTCCAGCCTGTGTCAGAGATGGGACTAGAACCCAGGTTCTCTCCAGTGCCTCACTCTACCTCCAAAAGCTAAATAAAAGATGTTTATTTTAAAGATTCATCACAACAGAGGACATTGCTATAGAGTGTGGAGTGCATACAGGAGGCAGAGGTAAGGAGGGAGATTATTCCTGGCATGGGGATTAGACAGAAGGTGAGAGATGGCTATATGGGAGTCCATGATGAAGAGCCCCCATAGTGCACAGGGCAGAGCCTGGAACCAAGCAGTCTCATCCTCCTGAGTTCAAATCTGGCCCCAGACACTTAATAACTGGATGACTCAGGGCAAGTTGCTTAGCCCTATTTGCCTCAGTTTCTCCATATGTAAAATGAGCTGGAGAAAGAAATGGCAGAGCAGTCTTATCTTTGCCAAAAAAAAAAAAAAACCCCAAAGTGAGACAAGACTGAAACAAGCGAGTACCCTCAAGGATCAACCCTGCCTCAACCCAGTGGTTTTATCTGGGCCAATAAATCCTCAGGAGGATCCTCTCTTTCCCCATCCAGCTTGATTTCTGGCCGGAAGCAGGAAGTGAAAGATGGCAGAATTTGTCCTTGCATCTCTGTGCCTCTTGTTTTCTGCCTTTGGAAAGGCCTATTAGCTGCAGCACCTTCAATAAGAACGTTCAATAGATCATTATTTCACTTAGAGAAATCCTACATAGACCCCGTTCCTCTCTGCCCCCCTCGGGAGAAAGGCAATAAAACACATCAATGATTCACTTCAGTCATTTTCAGTCACGTCTGGCTTCGTGATGTCATTTGGGGTTTTCTTGGCAGAGACACCAGAGTGGTTTGCCATTTTCTTCTCCAGCTCATTTGACAGATCAGGAAACTGAGGCAAATAGAGGTAAGGGACTTGCTGAAGGTCACAGAGTTAGTAAGTGTCTGACGCTGGATTTGAACTCGGGAAGACATATGTCCCTGACTCCTGGCCCAATGCCCTATGGCGCCATACAACTGCCACTTGATATTTTGAGAAAATGCAACTCCTTTGCAGAAATGAAGACTTTATTTATAGAATAAGGTACATACCCTCAGACTCTCTTCATATTTAGTTGCTTTTTTGAATGAATTGCTTTTAAAAAAAGGTCTTTAAACAAAGTTTCTCTAGCCCCATTCACCATCTGTGGAATTTTCTAAAACAAGATTATCTCTCCCTACCCACCACTTCCTTAAGTGTACCATCTCTCCTTATTATGCCAACTTGAAGACAAGCGAAGGCAGGGGACCTGTATCAGTTTTATAGTTGTACCCTGAACTTGACAGTGCTTGATAGCTAGGAGGCACTTAATAAATACTTATTCACTCATCTATCTGTTTATTCATTCTTTTAAAGTTGACAGAGGGTAGAGCTAGATCAACAAGCACTCATTAAGTGCCTACTGAGTTCCAAGCACCAGGAAGCTACAGATATTAAAAAGGAAATCCAGAGACCCGGTGTAGAAATACGAACTGTGGGATTCCCTCTCTGACCCTCAGTTTTCTCATCTATAAAATGGGGATAAGAACATTTGGGCCTTCAACTTCATAAGTGACATGTTGATCTCAGAATGCCATATAAGAGCTTCTTTAATTAACTATAATTATTCACTTCTTGATAATAATAATAAATCTGTCAGAGGAACTACACGACTCCAGCAAACAAATAATTAACTTTCTGAATTCACCGAGACACATTTTTATTCTGAGTTCTGAAGTTTGGGCTCTGAGCCAGACCACCTCCTTCCTGCCATTCTCAAATTCTAAACAGCATCCCCTTTTGGCATTACTTCTGGACACCACCACGGCTGTCCCTTGGGGATCAGAGGCCTGGAGAAAATCACACTGAGTGACCTATCAAATGCTAGTTCCTTTGTACAAATGAACTATGCCACACAGCAACCTCAGAGGGCAAGCTTGAAGGGAAAAGGACCTTTTCCAAAGTAGGCTGGAGAGCAAGGGGTAGTTGTTTACTCCAGGGTAACAAGGGGAGAAGGATGCCATGGAAGCAGAATCCGGGCCATCACTGTACCTCCAGTGGCCCCAAGCTGATCTCATGATCTGAAGCATCATTTCTTAGCTCGGGCTGCTGGGAGAGGAGCGTCATCAGGGAGGAATACACCAATGTGGTGCTCTCGGCTCCGTTCCCAGGAATGCTGGGTTATTTGGGGCAGATTATTTCCTTTCTGGATGTCTATGAATTCCCATCTCGAAGTTAAATAAGTTAAAGTTAATAATCACCCCCTCTTGAACTCTGACAGATACCAAGTCAGGAGAAAGTCTGCCAGGCCAGCATCAGAGCATCTTCCAGGGTATTTTAAGAAAAATGGTCGGGGAAACCAGCTTCTCAGAAGATTTTAGGCAAAGGATGGGTCCATTGGAGAGTAACACTTCTCTACCTCCAAGGCAATTCCAGTCATAAGGCGGTGTATTGGCTCAGGATAAAATGCAGCTGATTCCCCAGCCAGAGAAATGCAATTATAAATTCTCACTTTCTGTCTACCCTTTGTAGAAACGGAGTTTTTATTACCCACAATGCAATAAATTGATTAGCTACTAATAATAAAATGCTATAAATATACATTTGACAATTATAGTATGACTCACAAATAGACTAGTAAAGAGGCAATGTGCTTACTATGAGCTAGAAGAAAGTCTAAATAATAGGATGTTTTTTTAAAAGGAAGATCATTTTGATTCACTCTAAAGTTAGATAAATTCAGGATGGTTCTGGAACATGATCTTAGAGAACTCATTTACTTTCATTGGGCTTCAATTTTGATCACTAAATAAATAAGTAGAAATGATGAAATAACAAAGACAAACAAATAAAAAGGGAAAATCATTTTTATTCTCTACCAAATAAAGTCAGAGGGCTTAGGCTAATTCAGTGTAAATGAGAACTAAATAAAATTCAATAAACATTTATTTAATGCATTCTATGTTCCAGGTACCAGAGAAACAAATATAAAAAACAACCACAACTAAGTAGTCCCTACTGGAGAGTACCACTTCTCTACCTCAAGGTACTTCCAGTCTACTGGCTATGGGATGTAAAGGATGGAACAATGAGGCAACAGTTGGAGTTCCTTGTTCTACTCCTGGCTCTGTAGTTAACTATACAGCCTTAATATAGTGGAAAAAAGGCTAAGCTTGACTTAGATTCTAGTATTCTATAACTGTAAAGAATCATCCCTAACATTTATATAACGCTTTAAGGTTTGCAAATTCTTTCTTTATATAGACCCTTATCTCTTTGAACCTCACATACAGAAATCAAGGAAGATTAACGGGATACTGGTTCCATTTGAGAACTTTCCTGAGCTGACAACAGAGAGCAACTGAAAATTTCTCTCACTTTCTTTTATCCCCCTAACACCTTGATCAGTAAATCACTGGGTGAACCAACGACAGAATGAACGAACTGAGGTAAAAAATGGTTGAGTTAACAGATCTCAAAATTTGAGGTCCTGTCAGCTCAAACTCCACCTTTTGAGGAAGCTTGTTCTAAGGAGATGACCATCCACCTACTCTATATATGTCTTTTCTGGACCAATTACTATTTTGTTGAATCCCTCATTTGAATGTAAACTCCTGGAGGGCACAGACTGACTTTGCCTTTCTTGGTACCTGGTACATCGTGAGCATTTAATAAATGCTCAGTAATAGAGATGTGTCTGCAGGTAGCAGAGAGAGAAGGGGTGGGGATATGGGTCAAAAACTCTCAGAAGCCATCCAGTTCTATCTATACTGCAGCAGAAATTTCCTTTTCTCTATCCTCAGCAAGTAATTGCCCAACTTCTCTCTGAAGACTTCCAGTGATGGGCAACTCAAGTTGGTCCTTATATTCAGTCTAAATCTTTCCCCTGCATCTTCCACTCATTGCTACAAGAACTACCCAATGGCAACATGATGATGCTGATGATGAAGATGCTAGTGAGCATTTATTAAAGGCCTACTATACTGTGCAGAGTGCCTTAAAAATATGATCTAATTTCAATCTCACAACAAGCCTAGGAAAAACAAATCCAGTCCATTTTTCATGATTCTGCCTTTGAGATGCTTATTCTATTATGGTTGTTTCCTTTGGCAGGGGAAAAAAGGAGGAAGGAACTGATCCTTAGAGGGGATGTTAATGGGTCCAGTCACAGGACTGGAAATGGGAAGGGATGTTTTAGGTAACCTAAAGAAGGCACTGTAGTACAAGGGAAAGGGTGTTGAATTCTGTATCAGAAGCCTTGGGTTCAAATCCCAGATGTTCCATTTACCACCTATGGAACCTTAAACAATTTGTTTAACAGTTTCTTTATTTGTAAAATGAGTGGAATGCTCTGCATGAGCTGTCTAGGACTTAATCCAACCCTTTCATGCTTTAAGTGAGAACACTGTGAGGAAGAAACTAATCTGAGGTGATGAGAAAGTAAAGAACAGAACCAGGATTCATTCCAATCCCTTTTCCCATTTCTTCCACCATGGCCGGTACCTTCCACCTGGCAATTTCTTCCATTTATTACATACATATTACATATGTATATATATATATATATATATGTATATATATCCTGAATGTACAAATGCATTTGCATGCTGTCACTCCCCTCAGACCAAGAGAGAAGAGGGACTATTTGTTTTCCCAACACTTAGCAGAATGCATGACACATACCCGGTAAGGACTTAACAAATGCCTTTTGTTCTTAGACAAAGAGAGATGCACGTTTGTACAGGTTGTACATCGTCCTTGCAGGGCCAGCACGTAGCTTGAGAGTGAGCTGGTGGCTTGCAAAGCCTCGCTAAGTCCTGCACCCCATCAGTTCACTCAGCTGGATGAGCAGAAGACAGCTCCCAATAAAACATCGGAGCAATTTAAGGAAGCGATGCCCCATGAAAATTTAAACTCACAGTCGTGTTCAGAGCAGGGAAGATGAAGCAGCATTGAACAAATGCCATTTGTGACTTCCCCAGGGATCCAGCTTATTTCGTTTCTGCTCATAGCTTCTCATAAGTCCTTCAGAGTAATCTTGGATCACTGTATTGCTGAGAATATCAAAGCCATTCAAAGCTGATCATCCCACACCTTGCTATTATTTTGTGCACAGTACATTTCACTTTGCAGGAGCTCATGGAGGACTTCCAGATTGTTTCTGAATGCATCCTGCTCATCATTTCCCATAGAACAATAGTGTTCCATCTCAATTTATTCAGCCATTCCCAAATTGATGGCTATCCACTCAATTTCCAACTCTTTGCCCTTAGATAAAAGCTGCTATAAATATTTTTGTACATCAATTGTACCAGAGTCCTTGCTGCCTCTCCTGATAATAGCTCTGATATTTTTATCCCTTAATTGACATACAATTGATTACAGGTCCTTTTTCTTAAAAAAAAAAATAGTGGTCTAGGTCAAACTGGGTTAGGTCAAAAAGTATACATGATTTTATAGCCCTTTGGGCATAATTCTAAATTGCTCTACACAATGGCTGAATCAGTTCACAATTCCACCAGCAATGCATTAATGTCTCATTTTCCCTACCTTCCCCAGAAGTTTATATTCTAATGAGAAAAGGCAGCCCTTCAAAGGAACTTTATTTTTTTTTATTTTTAAAGTTTAATTCCAAAATATATACACAGGTAATTTTCAACATTCACCCTTGCAAAACCTTCTGTTCCAAATTTTTCCCTTCCCTTCCCCCCCCAGTCCCTCCTACAGATAGCAGATAATCCAATATATGTTAAACATGTACAATTCTTCTATACATATTTCCACAATTATCACGCCACATAAGAAAAATCAGATCTGAACTTTAGTCAAAAGGTTAGGAGTCTTGCCCAGGTTACATGGCCAGGATGTCCAGGGCTCTGGTTTTCTACCCACTCTCCTTGCTGCCTCTCTTGTTATAGCTGTTTTATTTGCATCCCTTAATTTAAAATATGCATGATGATAAAAATAACAATATCTTTAGGTGTTTATGTGTTTATGGATTGAGACCCTTTTAATAATTCTTTGGTGAACTGACCAAAGACTAATGTATTGCATGCATCATAATCTCAGGTCAGAACAAAAAACAAGAAACTGTCCAGCAAAGAACCACAGCAATGCTTCTGTCTGCAGATCTAATCTTAAAGATAATTATTCAAGGGAACTTTTTACCTTAAATAGAATAGTAACATCATGTAAATATTTGGTGGGTTTTGATTCCTAAATTTAAAACATAAGATGAATATATTCAAAGACTTTTAAAGGCATGTCAATGACCCATTCAAAGAAGATTTCATTTAGCTAACAAGTAGCAGTCACAATTTGTTAGTTGAATAAAAAGGATAAAAAGAAACACAAGAAATTAATAAGTTAATAGTTCACTGACCTACAGATTGAGAACTGGAAGAAATCTTGGAGGTCATTTACCAATGAGCTGGTGATTGTCCTCGGTCACTTGGGGAGCAAGGGGTCGACCCTGGCTTTGAACTCACAGCCTTGGACTCCAAGTCCCAGCCTCCTTGTGAAGGTTAGCTAGGAGGGAGCTTTAGAATAACAGGTTTCACTGAGATTACAGAGAGAAACTACAGTAAGCCTCTCTTGACCTAAAATGTGGGTACCAAAGCACAAGTCAGTTTTTTCCTGCTACAGAAGGGGCTTTCATAGGTTTGTAGAGTACTTGAAGACCCTTCAAGAAAGGCTCCGTAAGGAGTTTATTTTGAATTTTGTTCCCTTTCAGCCAGACATAAAGACCTAAGCATCATAATCAAGTCCCACTTGGACCAGCCCAAGAAATCTCTAGGACATCTCAACCAGTAGTCCTCCAACATTGGCTTGAAGGTGGGATGAGATCTGCCCCACAGGGACACAAATGAGAACAAAATAAGATGTTTTATTTCATTTGACTTTCAGCATAAAATCTTAGTTAACTCTCATCTTGGACAAGTGATTTGACTTTTCTCCATTTCTGCTTCCATAAAAACAATTCTAAGTTCCATTCCAGCTCTAATATTTATGGAGATTTTGAAGCCATAAGTGTCACAGCGGCATAGATTTAGGAAGGGGACTAGACCTGTGATTTCACTGCAAAGGGGACTCCTTGGAGAAGAAACCAAACTGAAATCTCCCTCTAACTTGGAGTTTTCAAGAGATGCATAGAACATAGAAGCGAGGGCAGATGCATTTATTAAGCATTTATTGTATGCCAGGTTGCCTATAAATAATAAATAAAAGCAAAAAAACCCATGCATTTTAATGGTTAAATGGTTAAAGGAAAAATAACTCACAAAAGGGAGATAAAAAGGGGTGGGGGCAGTTGATGTTTGTTCTTTGTTTTCAAAGAGAACTAGTTACATGATGGGGTAATTTCTTGACACATTTGTGAACTGAAATTTAAGTGAGGGAGAGTTGTACAAAGCTTCACCCTCTCTTCCAGAGTCATTGAAATACAGTGGCAAGACAAAAGTCAAGATGGCTGGCAATGGCCCAGGATGAAATGGATGACCTTGGCATCTTTCATTTCTGACCAAGCTCCTCCAGAGCACCTGCTTCAGCTGCCTTCAAAGCCATTGGAACAAATTGTTCTCATCTGTCCATTCCACTGGGGGACGTCTTCACATTTTTGAGTGACATCCCCTAACCCACAGACAAATTTATGGCCTATGGGATTATCCTTAACCTAATTTAATCTATCTGCTGAGAGAGTTTGTTGAGGTCTGGCTGCTGCACGTGCTTCTTGAAGCCACAGGTAAGAGTTGGGTGAAAGGTGGACACTGAAGGTAGATGAGCAGCTCTGAAAGGGGCTCAGCAAACCTTCACACTAATGGTGCTGGTCCTCCCTGAATACCTTTATACCCCAGATACTCATATTCAGAAGCATGGTGTCCCTGCCATGAGCAGAAGGAGGGGAAATGAAGGTTGGCCAGTCTGCATCCCCTACCCCCCCCAAAAGAAAAGCTTAAATGATTCCTCCTGGACCACAGAATCTTTATTTCTATGATTCAGTATTGGACCATCACAGAATTATAGAGATAAAAAACATCTTAGAGACAATTTAACCAAATTCCTTCCTGCTAAAGATCAGGCAATATATTAAATCAAATCAAAAGATAGGAGACTCTCTCAAGCCTGATGGTGGACAGGGAGCTGGGGGGTGAGATGGGGAGAGGGAAGGAGAAGAGATGAGTGGAGGAAAAAAGAGCAGAGGAGAAATCTTTTTTTTTTTAGATGAACCATTAACTTTTAATGTCTTCTTCATGATCATATTAAATGAGTTACTTTCTAATTATACTGGAAATAAATGTTAACTTGGTGTTCTCAGGAGCATCAACATCTGGCATTGCCTCTGGGACCATAGGATACACATCTGTCACTACAGCAGCCGACAGCTGCCTATACCAAGCCCTTCAGTAACCAGAATAGGAAAGGCTCCTTCAGTTTATAGCAACTGAAATTCAGGACATGCACTGGGGATCCAGGCCAAGAATCCTTGCTTTCAGCTCTGCTTATGGTCATTTTCTTGGAGTTCAAGCATGTCCCATGTTGGATTGGGGAGACGATGCTGTCAAGGGAGAATTTGGAGGGATGAAAGAGAAAAGAAAGGATATCAGGAGGAATAGCAGTGGGCAAAAATAGAAAAAGCAGGTGGGGCCTGAAGCTCTAAGGAATCCATAAATGTGTAGCAAGTACCTTCCACGGTGGGCTCTTACTCTGCCAGGGCTGTCCTACTATAGACCTTAAATGGGGTACAGGTTTCGTACTGGGGAGAAAACTGGCCAGGAAGACCCAGGAAAGAATCCAACCTCAGATACCTACGATCTGTGTCCTGCCAGTGATATAGTCTTTTCCCTATAGTTCACCATTCATAAATTCAAAGGTTATACATGAAAAGCTAAACCATATGTCTAAGACTGACTTATTGGATAGTCCAAAAGAGAATGGGATGGAGCTGAATATAATAAACTCTAAAAAGCAAAACCATCTAGGAAAAGCTAAAAATAGTAATTATGCTCTACAAATGAAGTACAGTGGCAGGAACTAATCTAGAGAAATTAGGTGTGGGAGGATGGCTGGTAGTTCTGGAATCCTACTCACATTGGGTTAAAGAGGGAACAAAACGCATATCTAGAAGGGTCTAAAACTCTCCAAAATTTATAAAGAAGCACGAGGGGGAGGGAGTAGGATAAGGTGAGGTATAGAAGGGTACATAGATTAACAGGAGTAGGATAAGTATATAAATTAACAGGAATGGGATAAAAAGGGAGGGAAAAGGACAGAGAGAAAGAAGATAAGAGGGAGCCTTGGAGGGGTGGGGAGGCTAAATAAGAGCAAGGCAAATTAATTGCTTGAAGTAAAGTAGAAGAGCAAAGACAGGAAATAAGAGATATACACAAACCTAATAGCAATGATTAGGAGTAGAATTTCTTAGAAAAAAAAAGTAAAAATAGTAATCTTTGATTTCAGACAAAGTCAAACTTAAAAAAGATTCAATTAAAACTCAAATTTATATTATGTCAGCCATATTAATATTGTTTTAGATGTATGCATATGTATGTATAGATATATGTGCAGATGTGTGTATATATTTGGATGTGTACATAGATTTATATATATGTATTATATATATGTATAAACCTTTATAAAGATTATATAAGGTAATCTGTTCCACATTCCCTAATTTTCTAGTTAAGCAAAGAGAAGCCTAGAAAGGTAAAGTCTTAAAAAGTCAAAGTCACTTAGCTAATGAGTAGCAGAGCCGAGATTTGAACTCTGATCTGCTATTTCTAATTCTAGCATTATTTCTACTGTCCAAGCTACTTCTTAAGGAGTTTAAAACCCAATGGAAAAAAAGATACGGACACAATAATCATGATCCAAAGAAGGGTTGAAAGATCACAGAGGAGGTAAGATCTGACTACTAGAGAGGAGGGCTCCCAGTCTTGGTGGTGGTTCTTTGGTGAACAGGCAAACCCCCTTAATGGTAAGCTCAGTGAAGGTGCCTCTTCCCTCTCCATTCTTAATCCTACTAATGCAACAGGAATCCAATTTGAAGCAATAAATGGAAACGCTGTTTTCATGCCTGAAAGGGTCTGAAAAATCAATAAGCATTAGAAGGACACAGCCAAGTGAGTTTTCTCTCTAGTCTTTTTTCAATATTAGTTTAATTTGTCCCAGTTGAATCCATTTCAATCCAATTCAACAAGCATTATTATTATCTGGGCAGGGCATGGTGGGTAGCTTACGGGGTAGACCTAGAGTTCCTATTGCCTTTCCTGAGCTTCTAGATGTAAGTGACCCAGCTGACCGAGGGGAGGGAAGGAGGGCAGGGGGGTAGGCTGGCAGCTTTAAATGTACCCTCAACAGGAAGCCACAAAAACACTCATGAATGCTTGGGACTCAAGCTACAAAATTGAAAATGGCAATTGGCAGTTGACAGTTGTTCCACATATAATCCAACAAGCATTTATTGGGCACCTCCTCTGGCCAAGCACCATGCTAGGTATTGGGGACTCAAAAACAAAATAGAATTTAATTTTGGTCTCAAAGAACAAGAGCTTATGTTCAACAGTAGCACCAGAAGATTTCCATCCTGAAGGATAGGATAAAAGACTTAAAGCAGAAGTAGAGATGGTATTTGATGAGGTTTCCAAAGTGTACAGAGCCCTGGGCATGAAATCAGGAAGACTTGAGTTCAATATATTTATACATTTATTAGCTAGGTGACACTGATCAAATCACTTAATCTCTGCCTCAGTTTCCTCAACTGTAAAATGAAAATCATAATAGCATCTACCTCAACAGGTTCATCATGAAAATCAAATGAAATATTTGCAAAGTATTTAGCACAGAGCCTGACACAGAATAGGTGTTTAATAAATGCTTACTCCTTTCCTCCTCCTCCCCCTCTGAATATGAGGACGTCTTTTGAGATCAAAAAGCAGTTAACTGTTGTTGTTTTGTCAGGATTTGAACACATTGTATCACCTAGCTCCCTCAACAGCTAGAAATTCAACAATAATTTATTAAATTCCTACTAGGGGCCATCTAGGAGAGGCAGCTCAGTGACATGGATTAGGAGCTGTCCGTGGTATCAGAAAGCACTGAGGTCAAGGTTTACCTCTGATGGATTCTGGCCATCCTGGAATTCTAAACAGCGAAGAAATCCTAGACCTAGACCATGCCCTCCCCTCTACCCAAAAGAGACAGGCACCTAGGCAAGAGAGGCAGAGCTAAAACTGCCCATGTACTTACTCTGGGAAGCTCAACTTTTACCTAGGGAGTGAAAGTGGTGGCAGTGTGGGAATACCCCATATCTACAAGGTATAGTTCTAGTCTGTATTTTCTTAGTATCTGCAGATTGATGAAATACATGGCCAAAAACATAAGGATTTGGTAACTACTTTAAAAGAATTGGTATTCATTGATAACAAGAGCCTATAATATAGGCTCTAAATTAGAACACAGAATTAGAATATAGGTTTTAAATTAGAACCACAGATATAGAGCTAGGATAGATTTTAAGGCTGGTCTAATTCAGCACCCCTATCTCCCCACCCCATTTTACTAAACAAGAAAACAGAGTTTGAGAAGATAAATGATTTGGAAAAGATCACATAATCAAATGGTGGAGATGGGATGGCAATCCAAGATTTCTTGACTCCAAACCCAGCACTCTAGCCACCATACTACATACATAATATGTACAAGATATTCATAAAGAAGGCATATTTCAGGAGATAACAGGAAATACAGCAAGATTATATGATGATCAACTATATTAGATTTAGCTCTTTTCAGTGATACATTGATCCAAGACAATTCCAATAGACTTGGAATAGAAAATGCCATCTACACCCAGAGATAGAACTATGGAGACTGAACACAGTTTGAAATATATTATTTTTACTTTTTTGTTTGTTTATTTCTTTTTCTTTCTTGTATTTTTTCCTTTTTGTTCTGAATCTTCCTTTACAACATGACAAGTACAGAAATATGTTTAAAATGATTATATATAAAACCTATACCAGATTGCTTGCTGTCTTGGGGAGGGAGGAGGGAAAACTTGGAACTTAAAATTTTTACAAAAATGAATGTTGGAAACTATCTTTACATATAAAAGGAAAAATTATTGAAATTTTAAAAATAAAATAAAGAAGGTATATTTGAGGAGGCCCTGCAGAGGTATGGTGGCTGGAGGGGTAATACTGAAAACAGCTAGCATTTCTATAGCTTTAAAGTTTGCAAAGCATTTTACATAGATTAATTCATTGGATTTTTACAACTTGGGAGGTAAAAGTTATTATTCCTATTTTATGGACAAGAAAACTGAGGCAAAGAGAGATTAAATGACTTGACTAATGTTACAGCTAGTAAGTGACTGAGGCAGGACTTGAACCCCATTCTTCCACAAGTGGTGTTGTTTAGTCATTTTCAGTCATCTCTAACTCTCTGTGACCCCATTTGGGCCATATGCTGGAGTGATTTGCCCTTTTATTCTCCAGCTTATTTTATAGATGAGGAAACTGAGGCAAACTAGGTGAAGTGACTTGTCCACGGTCACACATCTAGTAAGTGTCTGAGGCCGAATTTGAACTCAGGAAAATGCTCTGTGCACTGTCACCCCCTAGTGGTTGGTACTCTACTCATTGGTAATGAGAACAAATTGCCTCCCTGAATCATTTGGAATTGGAAATGGCCTTTGAAGTCATTTCCACAGAAAAGGAAAGAGGTTGAGAGATAGGGGAAGAGGTGAGTGTCCGTATCTAGTCGTTTTCTATAAAGATATCAACGTACTGCTTACTTTTTGCTTTTTTTTGCTTTCTTTCTCATATTTTTCCCTTTCGGATCTGATTTTTTTCTTGTGCAGCACGAGAATTGTATGAAAAAAAATTTTTATATATACATATATTGTATTTAATAGATATATTTTTAACATGTTGAACATATATTGGATTACTTGCTGTCTAGGGGAGAGGGTGGGAGGAAGGGGTGGAAAATTTGGAACACAAGGTTTTGCAAGGGTTGATGTTGAAAAATTATCCATGCATATGTTTTGAAAATAAAAAGCTTTAATAAAATAAAAGATATCAACATAAAAGGTCTATATGCACTATTAACAGACTGTCAGGTGCTGAGACAAGTTGGTGTAACAATGGGTAAGGGGTAAGGGGCATGGATCCAGGTCCAGGAAGGTGTTTCATGTAGGATATGTTACAGTAAAAATAATAATACATTCAGCACTTCACTTCCATTATCTCAGCTGGTCATGCATAACAACTCTGGGAGGGAGGTGCTATTATGATGCCCATTTTACAAATGGGGAAACTGAGCCTGAGAGAAGTGAGGTGCTTGCCCAGGTCACACAGCTAGGTGACTTGGGGCCCAATTTGCCCTCAGATCCTTTCTACCCCATGCCCAACACGTCCCGAGTCAATAAGTGGAGATTCCCTTTGAGGATGATGGACTAAGATGGTGACTGAAGTCCCTCCCAACTCTCAAATTCTGTAATTCTATCATCCACTTGAAAGCCTCTTGTGCAATAAGAGTGGCAGAGTTGGGATTTGAACCAGTGCTCTTTCTCTTATAAAACAGCTTCTTCTAGAGAATCCCTAGATCCTGACTCTAGAATTGTGAGAGACTAGGAATCTTCTTAAACTTCATCAAAAGGGTTCTTCCCCCTTCTTCCATTCCCTCCTCCTGTCCCCCCCCCCAGTCTACCAGAGACTGGCCAAGTGAATAAATGCAGAGGTGAAAGAACAAGGTCGGGGCAGCCAAAAAGCATCGTCCTGAGTCGCAGTGACCAGGGGTCCACAGGACAACCACCACCGGCTGAAGGCTTGGGCTTGATTTCCAGGGGACTGACCTCAATCCTACAGGGCTTGCAGAAAGATAAATTTAGGACAGGACCCAAGCCTGGGACGACAGAAAAGGGAAAACTAAGATGAAAAGAAGCTACCTCCAAATGAAGCTGGCATCTCCTGAGTCTGGCTGGCCCCTGTGGACCACCCACAGGAGGCAGGATGTGGGCACAGAGCGGCAGTCGGTGTTTTCATAATTAGGAGGTCTGGGAAGGAGAGGAAATACTGAGGGCCAGGAAGGAGGGGCAGGGCACTGGCTGTTTTTTCTGGCAGGTGAGATCATCTCTGGCCCAACTGTGGGACCCAAGGATGGGCAGTGGCCTTTCTCAGGACCAGATCCCCACATCTCTGTGCCCCCTTGCCTGGCACCTCCAGCCTGCTTTACCTCACTTGACTCCTATCCTTAAAGGTAGGTTTTTCCTCCAGAGAAATGAGGCAGTCAAAACAGAAAATCAGCTGACTGGAAGGTAAACTGTCCCTTGGCTTTTGCCGGGGCCCCTTTCCTGCCTGGAATATACACCTACCAACCTGTACACCCTGAGCTGTGACCATGACAAACTTGTAACCAGAGACACTTCAAACTGCCTCTTGGGTATTTCCTGCTGGATGCCCTTCTGGCATTTCCAATTTAAAATGGAATCCATAAATTATTTTAATAAATCCAGTTTAAAAGGGAATCCATTATCTGATTCCCTGTCCCTATTTCTGTTGAGGGCACCATCACCTACAGGATGAGCAAGTCAGGTTAGTGGGAGGAGCAGTAAGGCATCCTGAGGAAGAGACAGGAGGTAGCAGATGCCCCCTGAAGCTAAGAGCAACACCTCCCAGACCACATATTCTGCTATCAGCTCAGGATCCATAGCCACCACTGAGGAGCAACCCCTGTGGGAAGGGGCCCACCATCCTTGACACCCTCAATACCAAGAGCTTCAATTGGTCCCCTCCCCACTGGTCTTACTTCTAGCCCTGCCCCTCAGGGCAATTCTTCATAAATCCATCTGGGATTGGGTGTTACAGCCATAGCTCCTGAAGAAAAGCTCCAGAGAAGAAAGCTTACCATGAAAGTCGAATTGTCCAAAATAGAAAATAATGTGGGATTGTCAGTGGAAAGGACATTAAAGAAAGTGCATCACTTTGCTGCAGCTCCCTAAGGACAATTGGACCTTTATCAGAATTGCAGCAGAAATTTCTTAAAGGTGTGGTCCCCCTGGCCTCTCATGGAATTCCTTGGACATAGGAATCATGTTCCTTTTATACATATATACATACATGTATATATATATATATATACACACATACATACATATATATAATTTTAAGTTTATTTATATTATTTATTGTTTTACATAAGATTATACTATATGTATATTATTATTTATATATCCCCAATGCTATGTGCAAAGCACAGAATAAGTGTTTAATAAATGTTTTTTCATTCATTCATTCACCCTGGCTTACAACTAACTCTTCACTCTCCCGAATCCACACACAACTGACAAGTAGTCAAAATAGACAAGTTAGCATTTGAATTCACATCCATCGATTTCATCTGGGGTCTTCCTTCCCACCCTGGTCATATCATTCTTCTGCTCAATGGCTTCCATCATCTATCAAAAGCATCCTCCAGACACGGAAGGCTGTATAATCTGGTCCTCATGCCCCAATATTTCTAGCCTTTGTGTTATGTATTTGTACTTTATTATTTGGGGGTTATTTTCCAGACAATTTTGACTTTCCACGATCCCACTTCTTGGCAAAGATACTGGAGTACTTTGCCATTTGCCATTTCTTTCTCCAGCTCAGTTTACAGACGAGGAAACCGAGCCCAGGGTCACATAGCTAGTAAGCATCTGAGATTGGATCTGAACTCAGGCTGAGTTCTAATTGGCCAGTTTCCATTCACCAAACATAGCCTTCATTCCTCTCCTACCCAAACCTTGGAGTCTGGAACCGTCCTGGGCTCTGAGAGGTGAGTTTTCACTTGGTCTCATCTGGTACCAAACCTCTACACCACGATTTGGTTATTTCCAAACCAAGACAGAAATGGAGGGGAAGGAGGGAAAGAGGAAGAAATGAAGGAAAGGAAGGGCATCCAAGGACATATTGATAACCTAAGAAACACATAATTCCACAAAACGCTTGTTGGATTATAATCAATGTAAAAAAAAAACAACATTCGCAGCCAAAAATTTTCCAGACTCAGAAACATTTCTGAAAGCCAGGGTGTTTGAGGAAGAAGAGTTAAATGGTATTGTTAAAACTGGTACTCTGTGTATTCTGAAAACAAAGACATCCTATGTTCTAGGAATAATTGCCATTATGTTCCAAAGTCATCTGCAAGCACTTTGTCATCCTCCATCTGACAGAATTCTGATTATTTTCTTGGTGGAACTGTCAGGGCAAGAGGAACACGTTTACCCCACACATCCTGGGACACAGGAAACTAGGAGCGAGGGGACCACCTCACCCCACCGTTTGGTGGCCTGAGGCAGGTCCATTTCCTCTCCCAGACATTTATATCTTTTTGTTTCCTGCTGACTGGCCCTCGTCCTGCCAAGAAAAGGGAGTCTGACCATCCAGAAGGACACAGGGGAGCAACAGGTCCAGTGGGCTCCCTTTGCATTTGGAGAATCGGGAGAGAGAGAACCTGGCATTGAGGCCAGGGCTAGTGCCACAGGTCATAGAAAGGGCCTTAGAGATGAATGAGCCCAATTCCATTTTAGAAGAAGATCCTGAGTCCTAGAAGGAACTTACATAGAATCAAAAAGCCAGTAAGTGTGGAAGGTAGGATTCCAAACTAGATCTTCCTGACTCTGCATCTCCTGACTCCCAGGCACCAAACCAGAAAGAAATGAGATTGATCAACCAACCAACATTTATCAAGAGGCAGCTATAGGAACTCTACCTGACTGGGTAGACTGGGAGCTTCTTAAGGACAGAGCCTGTCTTTGTAACCCAGCAACAAGCATGACATACAGCAGGTACTTAAGAAATATTTACTGACTTAGTGACCACTGTTCAGGATATTCTTACTAACTACATAATTTTGGGCAAACTGGCTTAGTTAGATGCCCAAAGGACTGGACTAGGGGATCTTTGAATTCCCTGACAGCTCTATTAATCTGAAATATCTAAAGATTAGAAGGCCCCTGCCCTCAAGCATATTCCATTCTATTGTTGCTACAATCTATATACTTCTAAGTGCAAAGGAAAGGAGACATGGAAAAATAATAGTAACAATTCACATTCCCCCAGACCTTTAGAGCTTTTAAAATACTTTCTTAACAGCAATCATTTTTGATGCTCACATAATCCCTTATAATTTAAAGTTTTCTTCATGACAGTTTTGAGTTCAAGCATTAAAATCCACATTGCACACACAAGGAAATCATGGACTCAGGAAGAAAGGGACTTGCCTCTTCAAGGTCCCAATGGGACCAGGTTTAACTCTTCTAACTCCAAGACTGATGCTCTTTCAATTATTCTCAAAAATAATGCATTTAGGGATTATACTCTTTTGAAGGTGGGGGGGGTAGAAGCATAAAGTAAAGATTTGTAAAAATTAAAAGAGGAGATAACTCAGTTTCTTCTGCAAAGTCAAGTAAGTCCTAGAGACTGGTCCCATCTCTTCCTCCTCCACCTCTCAATAATGACAATAATTTTAAAATATCAACAATAATAGTCATAATAAAACAAGAATATAATAGTACCAAAATAATAGTAAATAAAATGATTATAATAATAGTAATAAAACAGTAATGATGATGAGTATAGAATAAAAATGATCACAATAACAGCAATAAGAAAAATAAGTGGTGACGATAATAGTATAATAAAAATAATAGTGAAAGTAATGATTACAATAATGACAATAAAAGTCAAATAATAACAATAATGCCAATAATAACAACCATAGTTATAAAAGCTTTAGTGATGACAATGATAGAAATAATAATGATGGCAATACAAATAATAATGGTGATAAGAGTAATAATAAAATGATAAAGGAATAGTAAAAATGACAATAATAAGATAATGACAACAGTAGTAAGTGAATAACAATAATAGTGATGAAATAGTAATAACAACACTAGTAATGAAAGCAATAACATTGATGACAATAGAAATCATGCTGGCAATAACAAAAATAATACTGGTGACAACAGTAACAAAATGATAATAGCTATGGGAAAAAAATAATCACAAAGAAGACAACAGGAATAATAAGACAACAGCGGCAATAAGCTAATAACAGTAGCAATACGCTAATAACAAAAAAGAGTAATAAAATAATTCCAATAATGGGAACAAATTAATAACAACAGTAATAAAAGCAGTAATGATGATGACAACAGAAATAATTATGGTAGCAATAACAAAAATAGTCCTGGTGAAGATAACTGACAATAAAATATCAGCAATGGTAAAAACAATGATCACAAGGACAACAGGAATAATAAGGATGACCGGAGTAACAGAATAACAACGATAATAGTAATCCACTAATAATAGTGATAAAAGGCAGTAGTAACAAGCCAATCACGGCAATAGCGATAGAAGCAGTGATGATGACTGCAATAGAAATAATAAGACGGCAATAATTACAATGCTAGTGATGACGCCGCTCACAGTCGGAATCACCAGGGACACTAAGAGAGGTAGGTGATAGCGCCCAGGAAGAAGGTGCGGGTCCCATCCCATCTCAGAGCAGAACCTTCTCCTCCCCAGCCCCGCCCCCCTCGGATGTCCGCCCCGCCCCTTGGCTGCCCAGCATGACCCGCCTGCTCACCCAGCCTGCTGGCGTCCGTGCTCCAGTTCTTCTCCCTGAGACTCCTCCCGCCTCTGCCTTTAAACCAGCGCCGCCAGCCCCACGCAGGGCTCCGCTCCTGCTCCTCTCCGCGGAGGCGGGGCTCTCGATACCAAGACTACATCTCCCAGCATGCCAAGCGACCCCCGGTGCCACGTGACATAGCGCCGCGTTCTCTCTCTGGGCCGCAGGGTAGCTTGAGTCATGTGACGGGGAGAGAGGAAGATGGCTGCGGAGGCGCAGGTGGACTTCGTGGCGCTGCAGAGCTTGCTGAAGGTAATTCTGTCAAGGGTTCGGACGCCAGGCAGCGAAGGTCGGGGTCAGCGGGTGGGTGGGGCAAGTGGCAGCGGAGGCTCGGAGGTGGGGGCGGGGAGGCGACCCCCCACCCTCACGGCCTGTCTTATCTCCAGGGCCGAGGCCTCGCCCTCTTCCGACTCTCGTGCCCCAGAACTCCTGCCACAGTGACCGGCTCTCTGTGACCCTTTGGGGCCGCACATCAGGCCTGGCAAGCAGGAGCCCATCTGAGGGGCGGGGGTTCATTGCCTTACAACCCTGGGAAGCGGGTGCCCTTGGTATCCTCCTTTTACACAGGGGGAAACAGGCTGGGAGGGTCAGTGACTTGTCTAGGAAGGAACTCAGGTAGGATTCGAATTCAGGGCTTCCGAATTTCAAGTCCTGTGCGCCATCCACTAGATCACTTCCCTCAGAGGCTCTTTCAGCTCTAAGTCTGGTCCTGTTGACTCAATCCGGCAATCAACAAGCATCTATTAAGCGCCGTATGTGTGCCCAGGACTGTGTTAAGCTCCGGCAGAACCAAAGGGGCAAAAATACAGCTTCTGTCTGCAAGGGTCAGGGTCTTATTTCTCCCATCCCACGTGGGATCACTCTTGTCACCATTATTTTGTCCATTGCTATCATCAGTATCACTTTTATTATCATGGTTGCTATTGACATCATTATTTTATTACTGTTATTATTTTGCTCTTTAGTTGTTGGTATTATTGTAACGGCATGGGTCTTATGTGTTTTTGACATCATTATTCTTTTATTACTATTATTTTGCTTTTATTGTTTTACTGTTGTTGGCATTTTAATGAGATGGGTCTTATTACTGTGGTTATTATTGACATCATTATTATTTTATTACTGCTATTATTTTGCTTTTATTGTTTTGGTATTTTTATTGTTGGCATTGTAATGGGATGGGTCTTACTGGATGGAATAAATAAGATCCCAGTACAGAAAACTCACCTTCTTATAGAGAAGATATATAATTGAGTAGGTACCTATTTAGTATAGAGTGGGGCAATTTCAAAGGGAGGGGGATAGGCACTGACCGGGAAAGACCACCTGCAGGAGCTGGATTTTGAGCAAAGTCTCTGAGTTCACAATGTAAGAGCCTGTCCAGCTCGGGAGATATGGAACACAGCATGGTCACAGTCACAGAGGTGGGACAGCCAGTGTGGAAGCACAAGCACAGTGAAATTGGATCATAACATTTATGGGGTGTCGGAAGATTGGAAAGGAAGGGAGGGGCCGTGCTGTGAAGACCTTTAAATGCCAAACAGAAGAGGCTGCATTGATACCAGAAGGAATCAGCAGCCACTAGGGTTTAATGGAGCTTTGGGATAACCTGGCTATACCTGCACTTGAGGAAAATCAACTTTGACAGTTTGGGGGAGGATGATTGAAATAGGAAAAGAGGAGACAGACCAATTAGGAGGTTAGGATTAATTCAGAGCTGGAAGAAACCTTAGGACGAGAATCAGAAGATTACCAAGATTGAGAGTTCCTAAGAGTGCCAGATTTGGAGGCATGCCATCCAACTACCAGTCCTCCCTTTGTGATCTTAGATTTTTGGGGGCCTCAGTTTCTTCATCTGTAAATATGAAATTGTTGGACTTCCAAGTTCCCTCCTAGTTCTAAATCTCAGAGACTAATTATACATATATATGGAATATATTTAAATTGATGAATAAATTTGTAGTATATGTGTGTGTGTGTATACACACACATATACATGTATGATTACACATAATGTTTATTGAATTGATTGTCTGGCTAGCACTTTTAAGACCCATGAAAGAGAATATGTTATTTAAGGAGGTAACCTCCTACACTTAAGTTTTAGTCATTATGAAGTTGTTGGTTTTTTCACTTTCAGTTGTGAATTTACTTCTTATGACTTTTCACCTATTATTCTACAGGTTATAAAAACATGATAAAAATTTTTTTTTGCTTTTTGCTGAGGCAATTGAGGTTAAGTGACTTGCCCAGGGCCACACAGCTAGGAAGTGTTAAGTGTCTGAGATCAGATTTGAACTTAGGTCCTCCTGACTTCAGGGCTGGTGCTCTATCCACTGGGCCACCTAGCTGCCCGATAATGAAGTTTTAACATTTGTAAAGTTCTTTATTTATGTGTAATTTGGCTCTGAGGCTACATCTCTATGTGACTACGCGAAAGTGACTTCACCTTATTTGATCTCCATTTCCTTGTGAGAGGATTGGATTTGAAGGCCTTCAGGGTCCTTTTGACCCCTTAGGATCCAGCCTCACAGTAATGCTATAGGCATTTTTATTTCTTTTTTTTATAAATAGAGACCTTCAGAAAGGTCTTTTAGATAATAAGTATCAGATGTCAGAGCTGGAATTTAAATTGGGCAGTCCTGGACAATCAAGTCCAGTTTTCTTTCCACTCTCCCATTTTGTCTCCCATAGAATATTAGTCTTGGAAGAGGCCTTAAAAATGATCTCTTGATCATTTCTAGTAGATCCTGTAATCTGTTGCTTTTCTCCTGCTTCAAACCATCCTTCTTTTGTATCACTGATGGTTCCTGTTGTGTCATTTTTCAGTTGTGTCATTTTTCAGTGCTGGGCTCTGTGTGACCCCATGAGGGATTTTCTTGACAGAGACACTGCAGTAGTTTGTGGGTTCTTTCTCCAGCTCATTTTGAGCTGATGATGATCAGCTGAGGAAACTGAGGTAGACAGGGTTAAGTGACTTGCCCAGGGTCACACAGTTAGTGAGTGTCTGAGGCTGGATTTGTACTCAGGTTTTCCTGACTTCAGACCTGGGGCCACATAGCTGCCCATTCATATCATTTGTATGTGGTAACGAGATCCTTCATGGTTTCTTACAGGAGATGGGTGCTTCCTCCAGTACAGGTCATAGGAGATATTAAGCCCAGCAAATGAGCCTCCCAGAGTCTGTGTGTCTGAATCTGGGCCTTTCCTCTTTCTTCTGCCCTAGGCCTCCTCGAAAGATGTTGTCAGACAGCTGTGTCAGGAGAGCTTTTCCAGCTCAGCTCTTGGCTCAAAGAAACTCTTGGACATCACCTGTTCCAGTTTGTCAGTGACCCAGGAGGAAGCGGATCAAGTGAGTGTGTTCCTGAGGGTATCTGTGTGTATGGGACCAGTGGAAAGAGTTTTGGTCTTGGAGTTTGGGGTTTTACCCTGATTCCTGGCCCAGACTCACTGGGTGACCTAGGGACCTTCTTCTGAGCCTCAGTTTCTCTGTTGTGACATGGGGATGAAGTCCATTGCCTTCCATGCATCATGAGGGGACCAAAGCTCAAGTGAGGTCCTGCCTGTGTAAGTGCTTTAAATACTGTAGAAGAAAAAGTCCTAGGTGATAAGGCCCTGCTTCACGGTGTTGAGGAAAAAAGGGGCCCTAGACAGGAGATGTTGAAAGATAGGGTCAATAAGACTCGGCAGAAGACTAAAGACTATTGGATGAGAGACTGGGGATGATCCTGAGACTGGGAGCCTGAAGGCCCAGAAGGATCCACCACCAAAGAACAGGGAAACCGATTAGCAACAGGACATGGCAACACGTGGCATAGGGGCCAGCTATTTAAATTATAGGTTGTGCTCCCATGTGGGGTCTTGAAAATGAATGTGGGGGTCCCAAAATTATGATTTATGAGTAAATGTTGGATTCGTGTGCCTGCTTTGGATACCTGTATACCTGGGGCCATATATTTCTCTGGTGATAAGGGCTTGTGAGTGGGGAAAATTTTAGAAGCCCTAATTTATAGGAAGGGAAGAGAGGATGGCCTGTGCGACAGGGAGGGTGGTGATAGCTGCCATGGTAATAGGGAAGTTTGGAAGAGGGGAGGGTTTGGGAGAGAAGATACTGAGTGTAGGGTGTCTACAGGACATCCAGCTGGAGGCGTCCATTGGGCAGTTGGAGAGAAGAGCATGGAGGTCAGGAAAGAGCTTAGGGCTGGATAAGTAGATCTGAGAATCACGTGTATCGAGTCGCTCATTGAAAGGGAGGAGAGCTCAGGGTAGGACGTGAGCCTCACCTGAACGGAGCTCTCCTGGGGGTGAAGCTGGCTGGGATTGGCTCAGAGTCTGAGTCCTATGAGCAGACTGCAGGAGGGAGGGAATTCTCGGCCATCCACACTTCGAGCGCGAACGCCAAAGTTCAGGGAGGTGTTTGGCCCGGCTGTAGCATTTTAAGCAACATTGGACCTGGGGGGGGACGGTCCAGCCCCTCCTTGAGATAGAACACAGCCCGCCCCCGACTGTTTGCACTTTTGAAGAAGAACCTGGGACGCAGGTAAGGCCCTGCTTTAGATGCTTAAAAGATGTGGGGCCATCCCAGAGTCCAAGAGCCATGGGCTTGGTCAGGAGTAGGTGGAGTTCATCAGAGAGGCCTTAGAGGTGGAGGGGCCCCAAGGCCATCGAGTCCAGGCTCCTTTTACAGAGGAGGAAGCTGAAGCTCACAGGGGAGGGGCTTGGCCAGGGTATCCTAGGTGGGGGCTGTGGAGGAGAGGGCCCCTCCGCCTGCCCAGCCTCTCTCGGCCTCCAGTGACCCTTCCTTTCTTCCAGCTGATCCGTGCCCTGCACCGCCTCACCAGGCTGGCGGCCTACCAGGACCTGACTGCCGGCGAGGAGATTCTTGCTCTCTTCCCTGAAAACTTCCACCAAAACCTCAAAAACCTGTTGACAAAAATCATCATGGAGCACGTGTGAGTGCCTGCCTCCTCTCCTGGGCCTTGGGAGGGAGGAAAAACCAAGAGAGAGAAAGCTGACCTAAAAGCTTCTGCCCGTGACCTGAGGGTGGGTGCGGTTGGAACCCGGAGGCCAGCGTGGGAGACAGCCGCTCCCTCAGCAGGGCCGCTCTCCCCAGGATGACGCTGAGTTAAGGGTCAGACCCTTGAGCCTCCCTCTGCAGACTCTGCTGTGGCCCAGGATTCAGCCTCAGGGAGAACGAGGCGCCTGATCCAAAGGCATTTAGTTCCCCAGGTGCCAAAGACACTCAGAGGGTACAGGGTGTCCATGGGAATGGAGACTTGTGGTGGGACGAACAGCCTGGGCTAAGCCATGGGGAGATCTGGTTCAGATCCCATCTCCAAAACCTGCTAGCTGTGTGACTGTGGGCAAAGTCACTCTTTCCTGCCAGATGGGGAGATTTCTGCCCAGTGGCTTGATATTCTCACTCAGAGCTCTCGCACTTCCAGCCAGTTCTGGTGCCCATGGGCACTACCCAGCTCCCCCAAAAGCAGCCTGCATCTCAAAGGAAGGGCATTCCTTTCATTTGTCAGCACTGGAAAGGCCCAATATTACATCATTTCCCTGTCATAGCCAACTGTTTGGGGTTTTCTTGACAAAGATGATAGGCTGGTTTGCTGTTTCCTTCTCTAGCTTATTTTTCAGAGGAGGAAACTGAGGCAGACAGGGTGAAGTGACTCACCCGGTCACACAGCTGATGGTGTCTGAGCACCCTCTAGCTGCCCTGAGGGAAAGAAGGGAGCAACCAGTGCTTTTAACATCTGTGTGCTTCTCCTGGTCATCCGCCCCACCCTTTTGCCTCTCTTCACAGGCCTGCGTGGAGGAAGGAGGCCCAAGCAAATCAGAGTGAGTATGGGAAGGGCCGCTCCCTCACAGTGGGACACCCCCTAGTGCCTAAGACCAGAGACTCCAAGTGCAGGCTCCATGCCCCAGGGAGTCCCCTCCTTAGCTAGCAGCCCTCCAACCAAACTCAGATGTTTTCTAATGATCCATGAACTGAACCTGCTTAAAGGCAAAGCCCACGGAGCCAGGGTGCCATAAAGTAGAACCTGGGTGTGCCTGTTCTAAAGTGACTGAGCCCAGAGCACTGACATCTCCTGCAAACCAGTCATTCCCTCTGCTTGAGGCCTGCAGGGGCCTCGCTCCAGGCCCCCATCCCGAGCCCCCGACGGCCTGCAGCTGTGAGCCTCAGAGACTTGTGGGAAGCACCTGAGGACCACAGGCAGGAGCACAGCCTTAGTTAGTGGGGGAGCTGGAGATTCCTTGAAAAAGGTTTCTTTTTATTAAATTTTATTTTCAGTTAACAAGCTTTTATTTCCTCTCTCCCACCTCACCCACCTTAATAAAACACAACCTTGATAACATATGCATGAGACAACTTTGTGGAGCAGTGGATGGAATGCTAGTCTTGGAGTCAGGAAGACCTGAATTCTAATTCTCCCTTTGAAACTTACTAGCTGTGTGACCCTGGCCAAGTCACTTCAAGTCTGTCTACCTCTGTTTTCTCAATTGCAAAATGGGGATAGCAATAACACCTACCTCTCCAGGTTGTTATGAGGATCAACACATAGTAGGTGCTGTATAGTTCCTAGTTATTATTATGATTGTTGTTATTGTAAAGCAGATTGGTTGTAGCCCACATTGGCCGTGTCCAGAAACAGATCCCACAGTGTCTACCTCCTCTCCATGCAGAGGCAGACAGCATCCTTCATCACTGGTTAGGGACAGACAGTTATCAAGGAAAGTAATCCAGACTGTCAACAGCCATATCAGAAAATGATCCCACTCACCAATAATTAGAGAAAAGCAAATTAAGGCGTCCTAGAGCTTTGACCTCTCGCTCAGCAGATTGGCAAAATTGGCCATAAAAGCATAATGATAAATGTCTCTGGGTCTTTGGGAAAGCAGACCCAGGGACTGATAGGAATAGGTCTGGCCATTCTGGAAGGCAGTGCCTGGGAAATCACGAAACCACCTCTGACCCAGCACTACAACCCCCAGGTCTCCACCCTGAAGAGGTCAAAGAAAAAGGAAATAGGTGGATCTGTACAAAACTTCTAGCAGCTCTTTTTGAGGTAGAAAAGAATTAGAGACCGAGGTGACCTTCCTGAATTGGGGAATGGCCCAAGTAAATTATGGTATACAAATAGAAGAGAATAACTTGTTCCATAGAAATGATGAAGGACACGGTTTCAGAGAATCCTGGGAAGACGTAGAGTAGCGAGAGCCCAGGGAAATGAGCAGAATCCTAACAGTGTCTTTTGTGATTTTTTTTTTTAATTTTAATTTTTTAAAAAAATGTTTATTTTATTTTAATTTAACTTAATTTTTTAAAATTTTAATTTATTTAAAGTTTTTTATTTTCAAAACATTCACAGATAATTTTTTAGCATTCACCCTTGTAAAACCCTAGAATCAAAATGTTGTAAAAACAACTTGGAGCCATTTTCTAAAGGTGGGGAGGGGGCTTCCTGTAGAAGCAAGAACAATCTCCCGTTTCCTGCTGTTTCGTGCCAGAGGTTACAGGAAAGATCAAGCTTGGTGGTCCTTTGAAGCCTATTAAAGTAGGAGCCCAAAGCCCTGGGCAGTTGTGAGCCTTGGCAGGGAGGGGAGCCACATTGTGCTTCCTGGCCAGGTACGTTGGCCCAGGATGCCCCCGAGTCTCAGCCAGGCCCATTCCCCCGTGTGTGCCCTCCTGCTGTAACTGCTCTCGTTCCTTTTAAGTCATCGAGATGGTGGATGTCTGTCGGGGAGAGAGCCGGTCTGGGCTTACGTGGGGCTGATGTCTCTTCCCTTTCTCAGTCTCCTTGCCTCGACTCGTTGACTTGGACTGGAGAGTAGATGTCAAGATGGCGTCGGACAGCATCACCCGAATGGCCGTGCCCACCTGCCTGCTCCAGATGAAGGTGGGCTCAGTGTTCTCCCCAGCCAATGGACACCCCTGAAAATGAGCTCACTTAGTCTAACACCCCTCTCCCCTGCCCCCCAATTTTACAGATGGAGAAACTGAGGGCCCTAGAGAGTTTAAGTGTCTTCCCCAAGATCAAGTAACTAGTTAATGGCAAAGTTAAAACCAGACATCTGGGGGCCAGCCTTGCTCTTCCAAGTCAGTGCCAAGGATGTGGGGGGCAGCTGCCTGCCGGGTCCTTTCCCTTCTCCCAGAGCACTAGTGAGTCAGCTGAGTTGGTGCAGTTCCCCAAAGTGTTACCCCAAAGTGGGGAGTCCCCCAGGCCTGTCCTTGGGCCCCTGAGCCCTAACCACCTCTGCCCTACAGACCATGGTCTTGGGTCTTTGCAGATCCAGGAGGATGCCAGCCTGTGTGGGGACAAGCCCGCTATCTCAGCCGTCACCATGGAACTGAGCAAAGAGACACTGGACACCATGTTGGATGGCTTGGGCCGGATTCGGGACCAGCTCTCGGCTGTGGCCAATAAGTGAGCCTCGCTCCTGCTGGCGCCCCGCCGCTCCCAGCTGGATGGGGGCCTCAGAGAGCACCCGGGGTCCCCTTGCTGGGGGGAGGGGGCTCACCAGGTGTGCTGCTGACAGAAGGAAGCTGGACTGTACGGGGCACTCAGACCGCCCACCCCAGCTCATCTCTCATCCTTCCTTTTGTTCCCTTTGTTTTCTCCTCCACATCGGTGACCAAAGGTCCCCCTCTCCCAGAGGCTCTGGTGCTTGTCATTATGGGGGCAGCAGGGAGGGAGGGCACAAGGCCCACCTCTGGGCCTATGAGGGGCGGGGCTGCTGGGCCGGACCAAGGAGCTCCAGAGCTGGCAGGACAGGGCCTTGGCCCAGGCTTTTGGAGGGGACGGAGCTCCAAGGTGCCTTCCACCCCCTTCAGGTCAGCCTCAGAGTGGGCTGCAGCCGAACTGGGGCGAGCGGGACCCTTGGACCACACCGGTCCTGCAGGCTGAGCCTAGGGCAGTGTCTGGCCAGGCTCCCCGGGGCAGCCTCCGAACTGGTGCTGGAGGCGAGGGGCGAGCTCGGGGCTCTCGTCTGTGCTCAGAGCAGGCAGACTCTGCCCGTCCTGAAGGCGGTTGGGAATAAATGTCAGTGCCGAAAGCTGTCTGCCCGGAGTCATCCCTTGGCCTTTTTTGCCCGAGGGGCCTCAGGGTGGGGATCCTGGGCCTGGGGCCTGGGATGGGGATAATTGTCTCCAGTTTTCCCTTGCTGAAATTTAGCCTGAGCTACAATTACAGGGTCCCAAGAGGGATCCACGGGCTTGGCCAAGGGGTTGCCAGAGGGGTCCAGGGCACAAAGGTAGAGAACTCATCCATGGGAATGCTGGGAAGTGGTCCTGTCAGTGAGATAGCAGTAACCTGGGCAGGGAGGCCCTCAGGAGGCATTGGGTCACCTTGGTGCCTTAGAGGGACCCCACCTCCATGGGCCTGGGCTTGTGGGTCATAGGCCGGGGACCTTAGAGACCGCTCCCACCATGTGACAAATGAGGAAGCGGGCAAAGACTCGCTCGGTGCCCTCTGAGTCTGGGTGACGTGCCAGTTACTGCCTTGTCTGGGTGGCCAGGTCTCTTTCCCAGGCAGGCCTCAGGTGTAAGCTTAAAGTGGAGGAGGTGAGTTTCCCAAGATTCCTCTGACCCTTCAGGGTCCCCTGGCCATTGTCCCTGACTCTGGGCTTCTGACCCAGCTAGAATATCGTACAACGATTTCTGTCTTGCAGGTGAAGAACCGAGAGAAGGAACCAGGTGCTTAATCTCAGCCCCAAACAAAACAACCGCAGCGTTTGTCCCCGGCCTCGGCCTCCCTGTTTCTGGCCTTTGCTTTTTTGTTACTGATTAGAAGCTGATTGGGCCATGAGGCCTTTGGGATTCTAACACAGAATCAGTCTGGCTGTGTGACCTTGAGGTGCTGGGGGAGAGGGGGAAGTGCAGGCTGGCGGGAAGAGTGCCAGATTTGGCAACAGAACCAGTGCAACCCTGGTCAAAGCCCACCCCCTCTTTGGCTCTTCATTTCTCTGCAAAATGAGGGGGTTGGACTGGTTGAGGGGGTGTTGTGGTCTAGGTTGGGAACTTGAGGTCCTCATTTAAAATCCCACCATAGTACATAAGTGATCTTTAGCAAGTCCCTTTTGTCTCCCTGGACCTGTTTCCTCATCTGTAAAATGGGCAGGGAAAGCTAGGCCTTTTTCAGTTTTAAAAATCCTATGATCCAATCTCTCTAATCTCTCTGAACCCTAAGTCTCCTTATATCTATATAGATAGATATCTATAAAATAAGATGTTCAGACCAGATCACAGATTTAGACCTGGAAGGGATCCTAGCTTCTTTCATTAGAGAGATGAGGAAACTTGAGGATCAGAGAAAGCAATGAGATCACCCAGAGGGTCAAGACTTGAACCCGTGACACTAAGAGAAGAACGCTGAATGTGGGTTCAAGTTCCGGCAGAGAATAAGCCATTTCTCTCTGAGCTCTGATTCTCCCATTTGACCCTGACGGTCTCTGCCAGCTCTGAAGCCGTGAGGCAGTTTCTCTCATTACATCACACACTACTGGTTTCAAAGTCCCAGCAGCTCTCCGTGGGAAACGGTGATTTTCCTCCCCAATCCTCAGTTTCCTCAACACAAGTGAGGATCCAAGGGCCCTTCTTTTCCAGACACTCCGTTTTCCATTTAAATTACCAACACGTGCTTGGCTTTCTGCTTTTCTAAGAATCAGCCTGCAGTTAAAGAAGGGGCACTAGGCGACCCGATCATTATTCTGAAAGGACTTCAGAATTGCCTTGGGATCCCCATTAGAAGTGTCAGTTATCAGGGAGCACAAGGATGGCCTTGGGCTGCCTCCTGAAAGGATTTCCAGGGCTTCCATGAGGCACTTCCCCCAATAGGTCATGCCTTGGCTTTAATGGATCTTTTCCCCTGTTAAAATGTTAATGTTTCTTGGAACATGAGCACATAAAGTTTGTCCAGTGAGAAGACTGAGCATTGGGAGGTGGGGAAGTGGGAGGAAGGGTAGACACTAGGGCGATTTCCTATGCTTGACTAGAGCTAATCTTGAGTGCACCATAAGCTGGAGAAGTGAGGGTTAGGGAGGTATCCCTTGGTAATTGAGTGCAAAATATATCAATACTTTTGTTATAGTATTACAAATAATGCAAGTAACAGCATTTTGGAAAGCACTTTATGCATATTAGCTCATTTGTTCACTCAATTCCGCATGGCAGGTGCTATGATTAACCATGTTTTGTACATGAGTGAACAGGTGGAGGAAGGTTCAGTGACCAGCTTGCTCAGGATCACACGAGTAGTAAATTTTGATTTGACCCTCATGTAGGATTTGAACTTGGGGCTTCCTGACCCCCAAGTCCCTCCAGTGCTCTGTGGTTCAAAACACTAGATTAAATTTTTAATAATTTAAGCATTTTTGCACATGTGGATTCTTTTCTCTTTATGATCTCTTTGGATTTATCCCCAACTCTTAGTAGTAGTTCTTGGAACATAGGCCTTAATTATATTAATGAAATCAAATTTTCATTCGTAGTCAAATATAAATTTGCAACCTAGTAGTAGGCAGGAGGATAAACCAAAATGGGGAACCAAAGACGCAATTGGCCTGAAAGCAGGAGATAAACAATATGTTGGGGGTTTGATAGGTAACTTCTCTGGGCCTCAGTTTCTCCTGCCTGTAACATGGGGATTGGATTCAATTTCTGTGGTTGCTAATGTCAGGATGACAGCTTGTCACCTAGTGCTCCATCCTGCCCTTCCACACCCAGATCTGTAGGCAGAGTTTGGGGGTGTCTGGACTGAGGAGATATTTTCTACACTTCACATGGTTAGCTGTTTGTTCTTTTTCTTAGCATTTTCACACCTTCATGCTTAGATCTGTGATCTCAGGTGTGGAGACTCACTCCCCCAGTGTAGATTACACCCCCCCCACCCCTATGGAAAGAATAAATGAGATACATGGGGATTGGCAGGGATTGGAAGATGGCAGTCCTTTGGGGGACTTGCTTGGTGGACATAGGGAGAACTGACAGACGATATCCAGCAGATGGCGAGCTTGTCTACCTTATCTTCCTTCTGTGGGTCCGTTTTTTTAGGGGGAAAAAAACAAAACCCCAAAGACTGAAAAAAGGGAGTGAGAGACACCAGCTTGCTGGTGGAGCTGTGAATTGGTCTGACCATTCTGGGAAACGATATGAATTATGCAAGAAAAGTTACTAAGTTGTTCATACTCGTTGACCCAAACATCTCACTACTAGATCTATTTGTAAGGAGGTTAATGATAGTGAGAAAAAGATCCATCTGTGCAAAAATATTAATAGCAGCAGCATTTGTGATTTTAAAAGCAGAAACAGCATGTGCCAAGTGGTTGGAGAATGGCTGAATAAACTCATCTGTGGGTGTCTTGAATATCATATTCTCTGGTCTTAGCACATTGCCACAGTTCTATTTAGCAACACAGCCAGATGGCTCAATGGACAGAGCCTGGCACCTGGAGCCAGACATTTAGCTGCCTCCGTTTCCTCATTTGAAAAAGGGGAATAAGAAGAGCATCTCCCTCTCAATTGTTATAAGGATCAATGAAATATTGTAAAGCATAATTGCTAGCCATGATTTTATTATTATTACCATCATCAAAATGGACCCAGTACTGCACATTTCCCTTTGACTTCCACGTTCTCCCAAAAGTTGGCCTCTTGGGAGCTACCTTATTTGTTAGAAACCATCCTTGCTTTCCTCTGTCATCTACAAGTATTCAAGTAAAACAGACTGTTCTTCCTCAATTAGAATGGAAGCTCCTTGAAAGCAAGAACAAGCTTATTTTTTCAGATTATATCCCCAATTCTTTTTTTTTAATTAAAGCTTTTTATTTTCAAAGCATATGCATAGATAATTTTCAACATTCATCCTTGGAAAATTTGTGTTCCAAATTTTTTTTTCCTTTCCTTCTCCCCACTCCCTCCCCTAGAGAGTAAGTAATCCAATGTATATTAAACGTGTGCAATTCTTCTGTACATATTTCCATAAATATCATACTACATGAGAAAAATAAGATCAAAAAAGAAAGACAAAATGCAAGCAATAAAAAGGTGAAATACTGTGTTGTGATCTACATCTAGTCCTTCCTCTGAGTGCAGATGGCTCTATCATAAGACTTGGATGGAGACAAGATTGAAACTGGCCTGAATCACTTTGCTGTTGAAAAGAGCCACGCTTATCAGAATTGATCATCATTGCTGGGTACAATGTTTTCTTGGTTCAACTCACTTCATTTAGCATGAGTTCATATAAGTCTCTCCAGGCTTTTCTGAAATCGTCCTGCTGATCATTTCTTATGGAACAATAACATTCCATTTTCTGAAATCATCCTGCTGATTGTTTCTTACAGAACAATAATATTCCATAACATTTGTATACTCAGCCATTCTCCTACTGATGGACATCCGCTCAGCTTCCAGTTCCTTGTCACTACAAAAAGAGCTACTACAAACATTCTTGCACGTGTGGGTCCTTTTCCCTTCTTTATGATCTCTTTGGGTGCATCCCCAACTCTTAGTACACTTCTTGGAACATACTAAGTCCTTAATAAGCTCTTTTTCATTCATTCATACATTCATTCATTCGTCAGTTCTCTCTTATCCTCACCACATGGCCAAGCTTTCTTTAATTCTTATGCCTTTGCCCAATCACATCCTTTATTCCTGATCTCCAAGTTCCCCTATTTGGGCCTGGTGTAGCCTGTTCACTCCTAATATGCATCTCTCCATTGCCTTCTCCATTATGTTCATTTTCCATTCTTGAGAGACAATTGTGTTCCATGCTCATGGGCATACAACTATATCAGAATTTTTTGTGTATTGAGGTAAAACAAATGTAAAGGATTCAGAGAAACATAAGAAGACTTGGATCAAGTGACTGAGAGGAAAGATCAGAGCAAGAGTACATTATGCAAGATTTGATCGTGGGAATGTGGACAATACTAGAAGGCAGCAAAACTCAAGTCAATTCCAACACTGAAGGTGCCATATTATTAAAATTCAAGTAGACAGATATTCTTTCTGTCAATAATGGTAAAGTCCCAGATTGGTAAGTGGTATCCATCAGTTGGAAGCATGCCATTAGGACGTTTTACTTAATAGTTTTCTGGTTATCAACTTGGGGGAGGTTGGACTTGGTGTTTAACATTGAGAAGTATTTATTGCATTGAAACAAAATGTGCTGATATTTTTTAAGGTGGTGAAGGAGTAAAGATTCAAACTTTCTTCCCTTAGAGAGAATCACACAGACTCCAAAAAGCAGAAGAGCCTTGAAATCTTCATCCAACTCTCCAATACAACTTATGGGGTATTTGGGTTGTACAATGATTTGTCCACCATGCTTTTGTCACTTGAAGGTAGACGAGCTGCTAGGTGGTACAGTGGATAGGATGCTCAGCCTGGAGTCAGGAATACTCATCCTCATGAATTCAAATCCTTTCTAAGATACTTTTTAAGCTGTGTGACCCTGAGCAAGTCACTTAACCTTATTTGCCTCAGTTTCCTCATCTGTAAAATGAAATAGAGAAGGAAATGGCAAACACTCCAGTGTTTTTGCCAAGAAAACCCCAAATGGGGTCACAAGGAGTCGGACACAATTAAAAAGTGATTGAACAACAATAGCAAACGGGTACCTGGGCCAACTGGGGAAGCGAAGTGAATCTCTGAGTAGGGCTAAAGTAGGGTAGGGTCCACCTTGTGCATAGGCAGAGAAGGTGGCCACAATATGATGTAGCAGAAAGCACAATGGATTTAGAATTAGAGAACATGGGGTGGAACCCAGATTATAAGGGCTGTTATCTTAGGCAAGTCATTCATTGAACTTTTGTGGACTTTACCTTTCTCATTTATAAATTTTATAAAATAAGTGTGCTGGACTAGAGCGGGGCTTCTTACACTTTTTTACTCTGGACCTCTTTTTGCAAAAGAAATGTTTACATGACCCCAAGTCTACAGGTATATAAAATAGGTATGCAAATCAAACGCTGATAATAAATCATAATTTTGTGACCCCACATTCAGTTATGAGACCCCTTGAGGGGTTCTGACTCACAATTTAAGAATCTGGGATCTAAATGATTTCTAAGTGCTTTTCCAGTTCCAAATTAGGGCAAAAATGTCACAAGATTAGTGGGGTGTTTCAGAAACACCAGAAAGACTCCACTCCTCTCCCCCCAAAACCAATCCCTTCTCCCTACAACTGACCAGGTGCCTGCGATTTTGCCATAAGATTTCACTTTTTTTTTTTTGCTGAGGCAATTGAGGTTAAGTGACTTGTCCAGGGTCACACAGCTAGGGAATGTTAAGTGTCTGAGACCAGATTTGAACTCAGGTCCTCCTGACTTCAGGGCTGGTGCTCTAACCACTGCACCACCTAGCTGCCCCAAGATTTCACTACTTTGGTTTAATTAGTTTAGTTTAGTTCACCCCTTTGCTATCGAGGCTTGTGCTCTTCAATGTGACCTCTTCCACCCCTTGCCCCAGATATGGCACACCATATCAATTGTTTATAGCAAAGTGGGAAAGTAATACTGTCCCATTACATAGTTGTAATGGGAAGCGTGTGGTCCTTGCCCTTAGAATTATAAAGAACTTGGTCTAGTCATTCACCTTTCTGTGAGACCTGACCTTGGTTGACCTTGGAGGTCCCTGTGAGCTCTCAAGCCCCCAAGAACAGGTTGTGAGGATGATCTGCCCTAGAGCATAAGGCTATTGTCACCTGAAGGAGTGGGAAGGGCTCCTGTAGGGAAGGGGAGAAGGGGGCGGGAGGAGGAGGGGTACCAGAGATCTTATCAGCATCAATAACCCTGCCCAGGAAAGTGATTATCAATCAATCTGTGCTGTCCAGAGGTCCGTCTCCTTAATGGTCTGAGTAGAATCTATAAACAAGCAGACTTTCTGCCCATGAATGGAAAGCACCTTACACACTGATCCCTAAAGTCACCCAAAGAGTAAATAAACTTTAAGAGGCAGGAGTTGAACCCCAAATTCTCTGTACTGTACCATGTTCTAATACATCTTGCAGCAGGGGTGATTCCATTTATTGCCTTTCCCCAGTGCTAAGCACAATACCCGACACATAGTGGGTGCTTAATATACGCCACATAGTAGGTGCTTAATATATGCTGATTGGATTGGGCCTGTTCTCCCTGGTGAGCAGAAGACTTAACCCCCCCCTATTCTGAGGAGGCCCTCCAGCCTTGTGGCTAGTGTGCAGAGCACTGGATTTCCCTGCTCCTCACTCTGGACTGAGCACTGCCTCTGCTCCCCTGCATCGCTCCAGCCACATCGAGTTTATCTGCTGGATTAAAGTTCTCTCTGCTGGCTCCCAGGGAAATAGCCTGGTGCCACAATTCATCACTCTCCTCTGCTCCTCAAGAGCCCAGAACCAGGAAGATTTAAACATCGTGAGACTCAGAAGTCGCAACCCGATTAGACACTTCTAAGTCTCTGATCAGTCATCGAGGATTGATTAAGTAACTCAAAATGAACTTCTCTCTCTCCGGGGTCCCTAGCACACTGATAGTCCTTGGAGCTAACCCGCAGAATCAGTCCCAGAACTTGGGAGATCTCAGGATCCAGGAAGGAGTCTTCATGATAACAGACCCAACAAGCGGTCATCCAGCCTTTGCTAAGGACCTTCAAAGGCAGCGAAACTGCCAACTCCCAAGGCAGTCCAGGATAATTTAGGCAGCTCTAAAGTTAGATAGTTTTTCTTCTAATTAAGCCCAACTATCCCTGTCTCAACTGTTTCTAATCCTGCCTTTAGGTCCAGTTGGACCAAGGCCTCTCTCCTTCAAGCACTTACAGACAGCCCATATCACCTTCTTGAAGTTAGAAATGAGGATCTCCTTTTATCCCAGAATTTTTAACACTGCCGCCTTTGACATGGCTAGCATCTGTCTATGACAAGTTTGGAGAGCTGTGCTGTCTTCTGTAGGCAGGAGGGATTCTGATGGGGATTGGAGATCATGCCATGAGGGTATTAAGCAAGACTAGAAGCGTTTATTTATTATCTATTAAGTATCTAAATTATGTCTGGTATCCTCCTTAATGTATAAAAATCTATCCATCCATCCATCTATCTATCGCTTATCTATCTATCCATTCATCCATCCATCTAGCTTTCTATCTATCTGTCTCTCCATCTATCTATCTATCTATCTATCTATCTATCTATCTATCTATCTATCTATCTATCTATCTATCCATTCAGCTATACATCCATCTATTTATCCATTAAGCTATCCATCTATCTATCTATCTATCTATCTATCTATCTATCTATCTATCTATCCATTCAGCTATCCATCTATCTATTGATCTATCTATGTATAAACATATACATACAAATACATCCAAAAAAGAAAGTCTCTGTCCTCAAGGAACTTCTTTTCTTTTTCTCTTTTTCTCAACAGTATTCTAATTTTTCAAATACATGTAAAGATAGTTTTCAACATTTTTGTAAGATTTTGTGTTCTAAATATTTCTCCCCTGTCTCTTACCTCTTCCCTCCCTAAGAAAGCAAACAATCAGATATTATAAACAGGTGCAATTCTTTTAAACATATTTCCATATTTATCAAGCTGTGCAAGAAAAATCAGACCAAAAGGGATAAAACCATGAGAAAGAAAAAAAGAAGAAAAAGGTGAAAATGCTGTGCTTCCATCCACATTTGGTCGCCATAGTTCTCTTTCTGGATGTCATTGACATTTCCCATCCCAAGTCTCTTGGAATTGTCTTGAATCACCTAATTGTTGAAAAGAGCCACGCCCATCACATTGATCATTACATAATCTTGTTGTTACTGTGTATGATTTCTCTTGATTCTACTCCCTTCACTTAGCATCAGTCCATGTAAGACTTTCCAGGTTTTTCCAAAATCCGCCTGCAAGGAGCTTATTTTTCTAATAGGGAAGGTAACATACAAAAGAAGAAAGATGTCTATATGTGAGTTCAGTGTTAAAGTCTGGAAAGTAAGGAGAGCCAGGAGGGGGATGCACATTGGTTGTCTTGGACCCCTGATCTGAAGAGAGGTTCTGGGCAGAACTCAACCATGGGAAAATGGGGCCTGCATGGCAGAGAGACATTTCTTTTTTTAAATTAAAGCTCTTTATTTTCAAAATATATACATGGATAATTTTCATTTTGTTAAAAAAATTAATTTTATTGATTTTAATTTTTTTATTAAAGCTTTTTATTTGCAAAACATATGTATGGGTAATTTTTTCAACATTGACCCTTGCAAAGCTTTCCGTTACAAATTCCCCCCCCCTACTTCCCACCCCTCCCCTAGATGGCAGGAAGTCCACTACATGTTAATAATGTTAAAATACTTGACAAATCGAATATATGTATACATATTTTTACAGTTATCTTGTTGTGCAAGAAAAGTAGGATCTACAAGAAAAAAAAATCTGAGAAGGGAAACATAAGGCAAGCAAACATCAATAGAGAGCATGAAAATGTTATGTTGTGGTCCACATTTCACATCCCTCTTCCTGGATGTAGATGGCTTTCTTCACTGAACAATTGGAACTGGTTTGAGACAATTCTTTGTTGCAGAGAGCCATATCCATCAGAATTGATCATCATGTAATATTGTTGTTGCCATGTATAATGATCTCCTGGTTCTGCTGATTTCACTCAGCATCAGTTCACGTAGGTCTCTCCAGGTCTCTCTGAAGTCATCCTGCTGGTCGTTTCTTACAGAGCAATAATATTCCATAACATTCATATGCCATAATTTATTCAGCCACTCTCCAATTGATGGGCATCCATTCAGTTTCCAGCTTCTAGCCACTACAAAAAGGGCTGCCACAAACAATTTTGCACTACATGGATAATTTTCAACATTCAGCCTTGCAAAACACTATATTCCATTTTTTCCCTCCCTTTCCCCTACCTCCTCTCCTAGACAGCAAGTATGTTAGACATGTGCAATTCTTCTATACATATTTCCACAAATATCATGCTGCACAAGAGGCAGAGAGACTTTCAAGGGGCTAAATCTGAGCGCTGGGTGGATATTCTATGGTGGTGGTTCCAATTTAGGGGTTCTGGGGGGATTACACCAAAGGTCATGGGATTGGAGCTCGTTTTTATACTGACTGGGCATGTTTTTCATTTAAACTCTCAAGTGCTGATGAAATCTTCAGGGTGGACACACACACACACACACACACACACACACACACACACACACACACA
>JAJPUD010000992.1:284544-304178 GCA_023553655.1 Myrmecobius fasciatus | reverse complement strand
CACACACACACACACACACACACACACACACACACACACACACACACCATTGTATTTCCTTATTTAAGAGCCACTACTGAATAGTGGATAGAGAGTTGACTTTGAAGCCAGACAGATCTGCGTTCAAGTCCTGGCTTTGTGACCATCTGTAAGTAAATGAATCTCTCTGTTCCAGAAAACTCTTCAGGACCACAGAGGAGGTTCTATAGTGGTAGAGGGGATTTCTTTTTATTAGTTCTCTTTATTAATAAAATCAGAGTACTAGTCTAAAGCAAACTCCCTACACCACAAAGCAAACCCACTGCTTAATTCTCTGCAACCAGCCTCTCCCACATCCTGGTTTACCCAGTCGGCAGCAAAATAAAAATTAAAAAAAAAACCCTAAGCCTCTTTTTTCTTTTTTTTTCTTTGACATCCATTTTCCCTCACTTCCTTTGGGTACTCAAGGCTCTGGGGATGCTCCATTGGTCTTCCCAGCTCGGTGAGGTGAGTGGAGAGAGCAGAGAGCCTCTAGTCTCCCACCTGTCACTGCTTTATGACCCAGCTCACTCCAGACAGCAGTGGGCTGGATGAGTGGGACCTGGTAGCATCCTCTGAGGTTACATGGACTTGTCAGGATGATTTCCCCTGGTCCTCAAGGAAACAAAAGATCAGGGAAGAAAACAAAGTATCCTCTCAGCTTTCAGAGGACTGTGCCAGGAAGCCAACTTTCATCACTTGTCTAGCCTCCTGAGCACCCAGCGGGAGCTGTCACCAGAGGTGCAGGGCTTTCATCAGGGAGATTTAGCTTTCCACCAGGCTCTTCAAGGCTCTAAGACTTCCTGAGGAAAAAAAGCCAGGTTCCTAAGCGTTCCTTGGAGAGCAATGTCCCGCAGTGGGAAACCACATCAAAAACACTGTGGCGCAAGATACGGATGACTCAGTGGAGGCAAAGCCCCCGAGACCAGTCATCCTGGAGGGTCAGGGGAGCAGAAGGCCCACAAAAGGTGGGATTTCTTGATTTGGCTGCATCTCTGAGCCTTTTCAGTGCTGTCTGCCCCCCTGCTTAAAACACACTCCCTCCCTCCTCACCTCCGGCCAATGGCTGCTTTTAGGACTAAATCTTCTGCAGGAGGCTTTTCCTGGTCCTTCCCCTCCCCTCCGACCCCCCTTAGTGGCTAGTTCTGTCCCTCCGAAATCCTCTTATACTGACTTTGTATCTTCCAGTTACTTACATATGTACTTGTCTCCCCTAGTAGAATGCAAACTCTTGAGGACAGAGCTTGTTTCAGAGAGCTAGTATGCTGTCCAGAATGTTTTGGGGGCTTAATAAATGCATGTTGATTGAATAATTGATTGACTGATATCCTGCCTGATTGAGTGCATGGTTGAGTGGAAATCACCTTGGACTACCAGCCAGGAAACTTGGATTCTGACCCTCTTTCAGTCATTAATTAGCTGAAGATCCTGGAGAAAGTTCCTTCTGTTCATCAGATTTTTAAAGTTCTGTAAAACAAAGGAGAGAGGAAAGCTAGCTGACATTTTAGTAATGTAACTATTTGTTTTAAATTTTTTTTCTTTTTCTTCCTTCCTTCCTTCCTTCCTTTTCCTTTCCTTCCTTCCTTCCTTCCCTTCTTCCTTCCCTCCCTCCTTCACTTCTTCCCTTGCTCCCTTCCTCCTTCCTTCCTTCCTTCTTTCTTTCCTTCCTTCCTTCCTTCCTTCATTCCTTCCTTTTTTCTTTCCTTCCTTCCTTCCTGTCTTCCTTCCTTCCTTCTTTCCTTCCTTCCTTCCTTCCTTCCTTCCTTCCTTCCTTCCTTCCTTTTTTTTGTAACTAGTAATAAGACCTCACATTTTCATGGTATTTTAAAATTTACAAAGGGTTTTATGCACATTATCTCATTTGGTAACAAGAGCTCTTAAACCATTCATACCACTGACCCAAGGATTTTAGAATTAGGGCTATATCATAGTGTTAATGTTATTGGTAGGAAACAATCCTCAGAAGACTATCTGACCAAAAATATTGGTAGCAGCATCATTAGTTCCCAACAAAGAATTAGAAAGAACCCATGTGTGTGATGATTGACTAATGACAGAACTAATGTAATGGAATATTATTACATCTATAAATGGAGTAGATGTAGGTGACAAACCACATGCTTACTTTGGGGAATTACATTTCCTAGGAGCCTGTGTATAAGCTCAAGTGATTCCGGGTTGGGGGCGGGGGTGTGTGTGGAAATCTCACAGGGAAGAGACATATAGGAGAATGACCAGAGAAGATAGGAGACGGAGGAAGAGAAACGTGTGTGTACAAGAAACTAAACTGGTGGTAGGAAAGGGGAAATCATGATGCAGAAAGCAAACTGGGAGAAAGAGGAAAAAGAATAAGCCGATGTGGTCCTGATGATACCAGAGAAAACAATGCAATAATTGAAGGGTCTTAATGTTTTTGTGGAATGGATCCTCTTTGGCAGTCTGGTGATGCACTATGACTCTCTTCTTAGGATCATGTTTTTAAAGGTATAAATTGAAATACACAAAATTACAAAAGAAACTTCTTATATTAAAGGTCAGTTATTATCTTCTATCTCTATCATCTCTCTATCTAGATATCTCTACCATCTCTCCTGTTATTGAACCAGTCTTGCATTCCTGGTATAAATCCCACTTGGTCATAATGTATTATCTTGGTGACAAATTGCTGTAATCTCTTCACTAATATTTTATTTAATTTTTTGCATCAATATTCATTAAGGAATTTTCTTTTTCTGTTTTGGCCCTTTCTGATTTAGGTATCAACACCATATCTGTGTCATAAGAGGAATTTGGTAGGACTTCTTCTTCCTGTATTTTTCCCAAATAGTTTATATATTATTGGAATTAAATGTTTGGTAGAATTCATTTATAAATCCATCTATCTAATATCTCTCTATCTCTAGAGATCTATCTATCCATCTATCATTCAACATACTTCTAACATTTATTTTTATCTATTGGTATGTCCATCTCTATCATCTCTATCTCTATGTAAATCATTCCATCCATCTTTATCATTTCTATGATCTCTCTATCTCTAGATATGTCTCTCATCTCATCTATCTTTCTAGATATCTCTCATTTCTCTCTTTATATATTTAGATCTCTATCTGCTCATCTCTTTCCTTTTTCTGTCTCTATCTCTATCTCTCTGTGTCTCTGTCTCTGTCTCTCTCTCTGTCTTTCTCTCTTTTTCTCATTAAGAATCCTCACTCTAGCTTCTCCTTCAAGACTGAGAGATACTCTCTGTGGTCCATTCTCTCTAGCACCCTTATCCCTTTTAAATGAGTTGAGACAAATTGTTTCTTTCTGATGGGGTGATCTTGATCATCTTTGTGGGTTGAGGGAGGCAGCAGCCACCTAGTTATGGGAACAGTACAGGACCAGATTACTGGATTCATTTCCTTTGTCATTCACTTAGCTTCATGTTTTGCTTGAATGTTATATTGACTTTATTTGCCTGGAGCATATCTTATAATAGCTCCTTGGTGAAGGCTTATGAGCTGTGACTCTAATGGGTTGATAACCTAAAATAGAGCCCTGAATCCAGGAGATAGCAAGGGGGCCTAGGGCCATGGCGGGGATGAGATATAAACCATAAGAAATAATAAATATGAAGGATTCAAAGGAATATGAAAACACTCATTATTACAGAAGGAAGAGAGCAGAATCAGAACAATGTAAATATTCACAGCAGTAACAAAAATCCAGAGAAATATGAAAAATAAAATAATGCAGAAGGGGGTTGTGTGGGGAGGAAATAGATATTTTTGTTACTGGTTCAAGTTAATATGTACATTTTAAAAACCAAAACATCAAAAACAATGCAACTCTAATCACAATAGTGATGCAAAGTCATCAAGCTGCTTAGCTTTCCTGGGCCTCAGTTTACTTATCTGTAAAATGCTCCTCGAGTCCCTTTCACTTTTAAATTTATGATACTTAGATGAACTATTTCTTTCACTTTCTCCCTCTTTCACTTATTTCACTTGAGGAATCAGATTACTGGAGAAAAGCCCCAAACTATGTCTCATTGGCTGAATCTTTCAAATCTGAATCTGAAACAGGTTAAAAGTAGAAATGGATCTTCAAGGCCCTCCAGTCCAGGATTTGACCTGAGTCTTAAAGGAAAACAGTGGGCAGCCATGAGCATTTCAGGTCTTAGACACAGTCAATGGAAAGGCATGGTCAGATTGTCAAGTGTCATGGATCATGAAAAATGAGAAGGGGATTAAAAAGTAAGAATACTGGCAAAGTAGGAAGGTCATGCTTTAAATACCAAAGAGGTTTCTATTTGATCCCAGAGGAAGCATTATTACCTTTCAATCTCACAGGAACCTCCTGAAGGAGGTGCTACTGGCATTATTATTCCCATTTTACAAAGGAGGAAACTGAGGCTCCAGAGATCATATAACTGAGAAACATCAGACTGGACTCAGAATCTGATCTTTGCTGCTCCAGGACATATATCCTGGATTTAGCCTTTTGAGGATGTTGCTGCTATTTTTGTTTTTCAGTCTTATAACTCTTCATGACCCCATTTGGGGTTTTCTTGGAAAAGATACTGGAGTATTTGCCTTTTCCTTCTCCAGCTCATTTTACAGATGAAGAAACTGAGGCAAGCAGAGTGAAGTGACTTGCCCAGGGTCACACAGCTAAATGTCTGAGGATGGGAATTTGAACTCAGGAAGATGAGTCTTCCAGGCCTGGCACTGTATGCACTATGGCACCTCCTAGCCGCCCCTTTGAGGGTCTTCTGCCTCCTTTGGGGCACTTGGCACGCTGCCTGCATTTCCGGAGGAAGCTTAAGTGTGTCAAGGGGAGGCAATTAGATGGAGAAGCTCTAAACCCACATCCAAGGCAGCCCAAGAAGGTGGGAGGGGGAGACCTGAACCTCCTTCCTATCAGCTCCAAATCCAGGGCAGAAGTGCAGGGGCATTTTGCCCCTTGGATAGCCCAGCCTTTTACCTGCTCATGGGCAGGTGTGATTTATCAGGATTTCTGGCCAGGTGTGATCCCATCCTAGGGGAAGGAAGGTGCAGAGGGGAGGGGGAGGAAGAGGGAAAGATAGGGAGGGGGAAGGAGAAACAGGGAGGAGGAAGGAGAGACAGGGGAAGGGGAGGAAGAGGCAGGGAAGGGGGAGGGAGAGGCAGGGGAGGGGGAGGGAGAGACAGAGGAGGGGGAGGGAGAGGCAGGGGAGGGGGGGAAGAGGGAGAGGCAGGGGAGGGAGAGACAGGGGAAGGTGTCTGGGCTTTGTGGAAGGGTTCATCTTTCCTCCCCGGCTCCCCAGGGTCCCGGTGGATCATTTCATCTTACCTTTGATGTGAGCACACTCTGATTTCCTTCCCCCCTCCTCCATTTTCGCTCTGTCAACCTTAACAAATGGGCCCATTCCAAGGCGCCTGCCCCCCCTCCCCCGGGGCTTCCCCTTACCCAGCACAGGAAGGAGCTGCCTCGGATGCTCCCCACCTGGTTTTAAATAAACAAGTCAGAGAAACTGGGGAATGGAAGAGCCTGGAGGAAAAAGCTTAAGAAAAACATCAGAAACGGTCAGAAAGAGTGGGCCCTGGAAGCTAACGGGAATCAGCTTAAGGCGATATTGTGTGTTGGGCCTTCAATGCTGAAACTTGGTGCTTTTAATACCAAGGCAAAGAGTGCTGTTACTTTTCTTCCTGAGGTGATCGTCTTGCCCAATATCCACCCATGGACCCCAAAATTACCTCTTGGTTCTGCAGCACATTATGAAATTTTCGGGGTGCCATCTTTCCCTTGTTTACCCTTTGCTGGCACCCCCAAAACTTCCCTGCCAGCACGTACCTCTTATCTGGAGTCCACCTTCCTCACTTCCTCTTATGGCTTGGGGGGAGGATCAGGGGCCAGGGGGTGTCAGATATACTAGACTTTCTGTGTTCCCTCTAGTGACGGCTTTGCATTGTGCCTCCTGCAGACTTGGGGAATTGCACCTCATGTTTTAGAGAGGAGGGGATGCTGATCAGTAGCAATCAGTAGCACAGTGGTACTCCAAGGTCTTCGGTTCTGCCCTCAGAATTGTCCCTGCTCACCAGAGTCCCTGCTTATGGTTCTCCCTGTATTGCCAGATATTTGGCCCTTGACCTCTCAAGAGGGAATTGAAGTCAGTGAAAGTCATTGATTAAAAAAAAATCACACACTAGAACATCTAGACTTGAAGGAATTTGTTACAAATCTTAAAGCCCTTGGAAAATTTGCTTTTCTCCACCCAGTTGACAAATGGGACCGTGACCAATTGACTGTCACATATCTCTCTCTGGAAATTATTAAAGGGCACTATTCTCTGTACCTTAGGGTCTTTTCAACAATGGGCAATAGGCTAATTGATGGGCTTAACATCATTAAATAGACAATTTTGAGACAGAGAAATAGAGACAGAGAGACAGAGAGAAATGGAGAGAGAGACAGAGAGAGAAATGGACACAGACACAGACACAGACACAGACACAGACACAGACAGAGGCAGAAGCAGAAAGAGAAAAAGTCACGTAGAGCCAGAAAGAAGACAGAAATTTAATGAAATTTAATTTCACGTATTTATGTTTCTTTGAATCTTCATGGCTTAGTGCAGTGCTTGTCACAGAGTAGACACCAATTTAAACAACCCCTTGAAATTATAATAGTTCTTAACAGTAGCTCTAAAGATATATAGGGTATAAAGTACACACATAATTCTGTAAAGGAGGATGGTAATGGATTACATGTCCTAGTAATTTTATGGACTATGACACAAGGTCACATGGGTTTCCCAACTAGAGAGAAAAAGAAAAAAAAACAGAGAGAGAGAGAGAGAGAGAGAGAGAGAGAGAGAGAGAGATAGAGACAGAGACAGAGAGACAGAGACAAAGACTCAGAGAGAGACAGAGACAGACAGACAGACAGACACATACACAGAGACAGAGATATGGAGAAATGGACGGACAGACACACACATATACACAGAGGCACACAGAGAGACCCATGACCATTGGGCACTTCTACACCCGCCAGGCAGAGTGACCAGTGCTCAGTCCTACTAATGGGCAACCTCAGAAGTCCTTCTAAGGGGAGGGTGAATAGCTGCATTGTTCCCTAGAGAGCACGGAGCTCAAGGGGCAGAGGCTGCAGAGACCCGGGTTAAGCTTTGCCCACGACTTGCGTGTTCAGCTGGCGTGGTCCTGGTCACACTCCAGATATGCCATCACACCTGCTCTGGGCCAAACTTTTCTTCCCCTGGTCTGCCACAAATGTGTCTGTCAGTGCATTTGCACACCCACACCCACTCATACTCACACACACACTTTCCAAGGGATGAGTTAGCTTTGAATCAAAGCTATCTTTCCCTATTAACAGTAGAAAGCCTCCTCCCTAATCCAGTGGGACCCCACTTTTGTGCCCATTGTTCTGACTAGAGCTTAGCTCTGGTGCTCTCCCAGCCCCCCGAGATTCCAGAGAGTCAGAAGATAATTGGGGGTCCCTGGTAATGACAACATTACTGAGGATGGCAGACAGGCAGGCTGCTCCCCATTATACTAGAATGGGGCTGCTGAATGGAAGCTGGTGTGAGGGAAGGAGAAGGAAGAAAGCATTAAATATGGGAGTGCAAGGATGCCTTTTTACAAAAACCCCAGGGTGGGTGGGTGACACGTGGGCTGGAGAATCCCTTCCTCTTGTTCTCTAATTCATTGTTGTATTTTCTAAATAATTCTTTTCTTCTGAAAACTTAGACCATTTTCCCGTCAGTCTTTGTGAAGTACAGAGGGACAGAAATTATTTTATTTCTCTTTTCTAGAGAAGAAAAATGGGGCTGGCAAGGAGCACAGCGAGCCGGTGATGTCGACCAAATATGGAAACCAGGTTCCCCTTGAATTTCTGGTAACTTTCCTCCTTAAATAAAGTCATTTATTTTGTGTTCACCCATCCTGGACCACTCCTCCATATTTCACTCACTATCCCATACTGAAGCATCACCAGGTGGTTGCCGTTCTCAGAGGTTCTCGGGATGCCTTATGGGTACCTGCTTCTAAAACTATATTTCATAAGCTGCCACCGTGTACCCTTCCATTAATGGCCATTTAGACATGATGAATTCTTTTTTTTCCAGAATATTTTATTTTCCAAATATATGTAGTTTTCAACATTCATTTTTGTAAAACTTTGTGTTCCAAATTTTTCTTTCTCTCTCCCTTACTTCCTCCTCCTCAAGACAGTAAGTAATCTGACAGAGGTTAAATATGTGTAATTCTTTTTTTTTTTTTTTGCTGAGGCAATTGTGGTTAAGTGACTTGCCCAGAGTCACCCAGCTAGAGAATGTTAAGTGTCTGAGACCAGATTTGAACTCAGGTCCTCCTGACTTCAGATCTGGTACTCTATCCATTACACCACCTAGCTGCCCTATTATGCATAATTCTTTTAAACATATTTCCATATTTGTCTTGTGCAAGAAAAATTGGACTAAAAGGAAAAAAAAACAGGAGAAAGAAGGAAATGAACAGAAAAAGGTGAAAATACTATGCTTTGACTCACATTCGGACTCCATAGTTCTGTGGATGCAGATGTTATTTTTCATCCCAAGTCTATTGGAATGACCTGAAATCACCATATTGTTGAGAAGAGCTAAGTCCAAACGATTGATCATCACATAATTATGTTGTTACTGTGTCCATTATTCTCTTGGTTCTATTCACTTCACTCAGCATCAGTTTATATAAGTCTTTCCAGGCTTTTCTGAAAGGATGATGTCTTCTTAGTAAACATTTATGAAGAAAATCACTATAAAGTGTTTTCTCCATAAGCTTGGGGTGCACTCCCCCACAAACACATATGCTCTCCATGGGGAGAGAGACCGGAAATTAGAATACAAAGGGACACGTGTTGGAAATACGTGGGGATGGGGAAAGCAACTCACTCAGCTGGACAGGATACTCTAGGTTCAAAGGAGGTATTCTCTCCCCCAGCCAGCTCTTCCCCTTCCTCAGAACTGCTTCCTCCTTGTCTATCTGTGTCCATCTGACATGGCTGTTTCTCCCTTGGACACAGGAACTGGAGCTGATGTATGGGACAACTGCTGTCAGACACCACGGCTGATGGGACAGGGAGAGAAATCCCTTCCTCTCTCCCTGGTGTCTCCTCTACAAAGCTCTGGACTTCCATAGAACTGGTTGCATTCCCTCAGGCTCAGCTTTAAATAGTGCAGCTTCTCCCAGTGATTGTCAGAGAAGGATGTTCTACCTCACAGGGATCAGAGCATGGAGAACTCTTCTGGTTAGTCTGATATTTACTTAACACCTTATGATTCTTTTCTGGGTTGGAGGTTTTTTTAAAGATCTACTTCATACATATACAACTTATTTATGTATAAGATGCATTCACACATATATACATTTTATATCTAAAATTATTTCTAAAATATCTAAAAATATGTAAGGCTTAAAATTGCATTAAGACTTTTGGGACACTATATATACATTTATATATAAAATTATAGCTAAAATACGTAAGGCTTAAAATTGCATTAAGACTTTTGGGACACTATATATACATTCATATATAAAATTATATTTTAAAATAGCTAAAAAAATCTAAAAAATATGTAAGACTTAAAAGTGCATTAAGATTTTTGGAACTCTCTATATACACTTATATATAAAATTATACCTAAAAAATGTAATTGCATTAAGACTTTTGGGACACTCTATATATACTCCATAGAGTACTACATATTGCATTTGTATACATGGGCTACATGTTATGTTTGTGTACATGTAAACACTTATCCATATATGCATGTAAACACACATATATATACACATATAATGCATACACATCTGTATACAATTTGTCTTTGCAAATAGATTGCAAGTTCTATTCCATCTTTGCATTTGAATCCCCAAGGGTTTCCACATAGTCTGTTATTTAACAAATGCTTAATGGATTAATAGATTGTTTATGTTATATAGTTGAGTTTTCTAGCACCGAGCCTCCTTTGCTAGGAGTGTTTCTGAGTGTAAGGCAATCAAGGGAGAGAGAAAAGAGGAGGGCAGAATAGAGGAAGAGGAAAGCAGAGAAAAGGGAAAGGGGAAGGAAAAGGAGGGGAAAGGAAAGCAGAGTAGAAAGGTGTGGGGAGCAGGAAGTGTCCAACAACAAACATTTATTAAGCATTTACTGTGTGCCATCACTGTTCTAGGCACTAGAAAACTAGTAGAAAAATTAATATAAGCAGAAAGATAGTCCCTGTCCTCAAGGAGCTTTCATTTTAATGGAAGAAGACAATACATTGAAAAGTGAGGGTGAGGGTACCCCTTGGGGCATTGTAGAGAAAGTTTAGGAATTTATTGTTGCTGTCCTTTTTAAAATGGAGGCTCTACATTTAAAATAAAATTTTAAAAAAAGGAGAATCTGTGACCCTCCAGCTAATCAGAAGGAGAAGCTGCACACTTCCAGTGTGTAAAGTCCTGGGGTGCAGAGAGCATCCGGGGTAGAAAGGTTTCTGGGGCATTGTAGAGAAATCCTGAGGGAACAGTCTGGAGTTCATTCTGGGAAGGAATGAGGACATGGATCTCCTGGGCATCTGAGAATCCAGATCCCTTTGGATCAGACCTTTCATTCTATTGTGATTAGATCAGACTAGAAATGTTAAGGCAGGGAAAGATCTTTCATTCACAGAAATACCAAGGAAGGAAAAGGGGGCAGAGGAAGGATTTATTAAATAGAAAATTTTAAATTAAAAAAAATTAAGAAATTGTCCCACCAGACCTCCTCCTGCCCTTAAGACTGGATTCTGTTACTAAAGGAGGTATTTAGTCCTGACAGAATGATGGGGTAAGCAGGGGGGAAAGAGCAGAGAATATTGTTTCCCCCATCTCAATGACACTTAAAACTGTCACAGTCAGTGGCAGTGGAGAAAACAGAGTAGACTCCCCACATCCCAGCCCTCTATTTTTTCCACTCTATGACAATAACTTCCATCTCGATCCAACAAAATACAAAAGAGTGCATTTACACAGTTCCATTTAATTCAATCCAACAAGCATTTGAACATTTCTGGTTGGAAATGCAGGTTCCAAATATGTTGGAAGCTAGCATATCCATGAATAGAAATACCATGGTGAGTTGGTAAAGAAATCAGGCTGGAGGTTAAATAAAATCCCCCACTGGGTCTAAGTGACCTGTAGGACCCTGGCTGAGTGAATTCATGTAATGGGAGTGAGACAATGGAGGGCTTGGGGGAAGGTAAGGAGGAAAAGCAAGATGTTGGTGGGGTCAATGCAAATAGAATCATGAGCTTTATCTTCAAGGACGGGCTACAAAACCCTAATTCTGAAGAAATTATAGCATCAGTGATCAAGATATTAAAAAAGGACTTGAAAAGCCATTTTAATTCAACCCAGATTTTTCTTATTTTTGAATTATTATTATCATTATTGAATTATTATTTAGAGGTAGGTTGCATGGTAGATAGAGTGCTAGACTTGGAGTGAAAAAACTGTTCAATCATTTCAGTCATATCTAACTCTTTTTGACCCATGATACTTCAGTGCTGGGCCATTTTTTTCTCCAGCTCATTTTACACATGAGGAAACTGAGGCAAACAGGGTGAAGTGACTGGCCCAGGGTTACACAGCTAGAGTCTGAGATTGGATTCAAATTTAAGATGAGTCTTCTTGACTCTAGCCTCCATACTTTATTGATTGTGCCACTTAGAAGACCTAAATTCAGCTGTAAAATAAATTTTAAAATAGCACCTATTTCCTAAGATTGTAATGAAAATTTAAATGAGACAGTATTTTTAAAGTACTTAAAGTGCTATTTAAATGCTAGCTATTAAATCATCATTGTTGTTAGTAACCTCTGGGCCTAAAGGTCCAAAGATGATTCAAGGAGGAAAAAGGCAAATTTGACTACTTCCTTTCACTGGGAATTCAGAGTAACATGCTCTGGATATAGGACAATAAATCTGACCCACCAGTCTCGTATCCTCCCCCTTCCATTGCCCGTGAGACTAGGGCTTCCTGTTCACCAGGCAGAAAACTGAGGCAATCAGAGGCTGTCACTGGGCTTGTATGTATGAGGTAGAATAGATTGACTGGGACTATGGGTTATCCTGTGCAGGTAACTCTGATGCTGCAATTGAGATGGGTTCAGGAGCAACAAGGAAGAGAGACCCCCCAGGTCCTGAAACTGGTAGCTATTGAGTGAGCAAGGTGTATAGAACTGACTTTGCTCGATATTGTCCCCTTTTCTTTCCCTCAACACAGTTCTAGGAACAATGCTACTGTTACAGGCAAATGTTTTCCTATTTTTCTTCTGAGATTTGTGGGTACAGATGGTTTAAGACCTTCTCACCAAACCTGAAGAACTGGGAAGGTAAAGGGGATGACATTTTTGGCATTTGGCTAGAGGCAGATTAGTCTGTGTGGGGACACTTTGCTTTTTTCCCATCCGTTTTCTCCATGTTCAATAAACCATGTAGCGTAGCCATTAGATTTGAGTCCTAGTCAACGAGTCAAATAAAAATTTGATTACAATTTTTTTCATTATAAATTTCAGGCACTTTTTTTTAACAGTGAGATGATTCAAGGCAATTCCAATAGCCTTGGAATAGACTTAGGATCCACATCCAGAGAGAGACTGAATGTGGATCAAAGCATAATATTTTCACCTTTGTTGTTGTTTCTTAGTTTGCTTGTTTATTTTTTTTCTTTCTAGTGTTTTTTTTCCCTTTTGATCTGATTTTTCTTGCTGAGCATGACCAATATGTAAATATATTTAGAAGAATTGTACACGCTTAACCTATATTGGATTGTTTACTGTCTTGGGGAGAAGGGAGAAGGGGAGAGAGATTGGAACACAAAGTTTTGCAAAGGTAAATATTGAAAATTATTTTTGCATGCATTTGGAAAAATAAAATAACATTTTAAAAATGCCAGGCATTTTCCTAAATGCTGGCAGTACAAACATAAACTGTAAGAAAGGCAGTTCCAGCCCCCTAGGAGCTTACATTTCCCCCCATTTATTTAATATTTTTTCCCAGTTACACGTAAAACAATTTTTAACATTTGTTTTTGAAATTTTGAGTTCCTCCCTTTCCCTTCCCACGTTGGGAAAACTCGTGAAATTATGCAAAACATTTCTATAAAAGTCAAGTTGTGAAAGAAAACATAGATCTCCCTCTCCCCCTCCCCCTCCAAAACTCTGAGAAAAATAACAAATTTAAAAAGTATGTTTCCATCTGTATTCAGACAAAATCAGTATTTTGTAGCATCATAAGTCCTTCAGGGTAGTCTTGGATCATTGTATTGCTGAGAATAGCAAAGTCATTCACAGTTGATCAGCCCACAACATTGCTTTTACTTTGTACTCACTCCATTTCCCTTTGCATAAGCTCATGGAGGACTTTCCAAGTTTTTCTGAGAGTGTCCTGCTCATCATTTCTTATAGAACAAGAGTATCCCATCATAATCACAGAGCACAATGTATTTGGTCATTCCCCAATTGATGGGCGAACGCTCAATGTCCAATTCTTTACCCTGAGAAAAGAGCTGTTATTAATATTTTTGTACATGTGGGTCCTTTTCTTTTTTTAAAAAATATTTTGGGGGGATACATGCAAATAGGGTATCCTTTGGTTAAAGGGTTATACCCTTTGGGCATCGTTCCAAATTGCTCTACAGAATGGTTGAATCAGTTCACAATTCCATCAACATTAACGTTTCATTTTCCCCACCTTCCCTAGGAGTTTATATTCTAATGGAGAAAGACAGCCCTTGAAAGGAAGCTGAAAAAGGGGGACAGAGAACAGAGAAGTATGGAGAGTTCAGATGAACAAACTGCAGTCCAGTGAGGCTGAATAACCCACCATCACCAGGCTGGCACCCTCCCATCCCTTGTTCTTTGACCTCCAATCCAGTTTTCTCCCAGCTCTGGAGATTTCTGGGCTCATGCCTGCCTTACTGAACCACAGATACCAATCTCTTTGAGGTGTATTTGTGGAAACCTTTACTGTTCTTGGCTATTCAGCCTTTTCTCGGAGTTAGCACAATGCATCCCTTGGCTGATGTTTTAACTTTTGCCATCTCCACAGGGTGTAAAGTAAGATTCTTAGTTTAGTTTTCCTCTTGGCTTTTATTTGCCATTCTGGGGAATGAGAGCCCACCCCCATGCTGAGGTATTGAAGTTTCCACAGTTACTGGCAGAGGCTGGAGCGGAAGCCAAAAAATGCCTTTTTCTAACAACTTGAAAGCAAACATTCCTGAAAACATCTTTATTTTTATAGGGCTTGTCCTTTTCAAAGTCCATATTGAATAGAAATGAAAACTAGTCTGTTGCCCACATCAAACACGCTCTTCAAGTCCCAATTCTTCCACATAACATTCCCTGAGAACTCCCTGCCTTCATTAATATTCCTCTCCTCGGTGCTCTAGAAGCAGTATGTCTGTACTAAAGAGCTCATCACATGTACTGTTGTTCAGTCATTTTCAGTCAAGGCTGACTCTCCACGATCCAATTTCAGGGTTTTCTTGGCTGAAATTCTGGAGTCATTTACCAATTCCTTCTCCAGCTCATTTTACAGAGGAGGAAGCGGAGGCAAGCAGGGCAAAGTGACTTGCCCAGAGTCAGCTACTAAGTTCCTGAGGCCAGATTTGAATTCATAAAGATGAGTTTTTGATTCTAAGTCTAGTTCCTCATTCACTGCTGCTCTGTGGTGACATATATACATGTATTTTTTCTCACACATATAGATAAATAGGCAGAGAGGTAATCATGTGTTATAGAATTATACATTTAGTTTTACACAAATCTGTGGTACTATGTAGGAAGATAGAGTAGATAGAGTAGAAAGGTGATGGAGTGATGGAGTAATGGAGTAGATACATAGATAGGGTGACAGATAGGAGATTGAGGGTGATAGAAGGATAGATAGAGTGATAGAATGACAGAGAATAAAGTGATTGATAGAGTAGATGGAGTGATAGAGCAGAGAGATTAATAGAATGATAGAGGAGATAGAATGATAGAGTAGATATAGGAATAGATACAGTGATAGAGTAGATAGAGTATATAGAACAATAGATAGTGATAGAGTAGATAAAATAGAATGATAGAGGAGATAGAATGATAGAGTAGATACAGGAATAGAATAGATTGATAGGATGATAGAGTACATAGAGTAATAGATTGTGATAGAGTACATGGAGTGATAGAGTAGATACATAGGGTATTAGGGTGATAAGCAGGGTAGATAGAAAAGAGTAGATAAGAGTGATAGAATGACAGAGAATAAAGTGATTGATAGAGTAGAGTATTAGAGGAGATAGATTAATAGAATGATAGAAGAGATAGAATGATAGAATAGATACAGGAATAGATACAGTGATAGAGTAGATAGAATACATAGAATAATAGTGATAAAGCAGATAAAATAGAAAGATAGAAGAGAGAGAATGATAGAGTAGATAGATTATATATAATATTAATATTAATAATAATAAATAATAATAATGATAGAAAATTATATATATTTATATTACATAAATAGAATAGACAGTGATACATGTAGGAAGGTAGATAGATGACAGAGATAGAGAATGAGAGAGAGATACAGATCTGTGGAGAAGGAAGGAATTTGTGTCCAAAGAAGAAACGGAACTCTTAATTGAACACCAGATAGATAATTTTGACTATATTAAGTTAAAAAGGTTTTGTACAAACAAACCTAATGCAGACAAGATTAGGAGGGAAGCAATAAATTGGGAAATCATCTTTACATTTAAGGGTTCTGATAAAGGCCTCATTTCTAAAATATATAGAGAATTGTCTCATATTTATAAGAATTCGAGCCACTCTCCAATCGATAAATGGTCAAAGGATATGAACAGACAATTTTCAGAGGATGAAATTAAAACCATCTCTAGTCATATGAAAAGTTGCTCCAAATCACTATTGATCAGAGAAATGCAAATTAAGACAACTCTGAGATACCACTACACACCTGTCAGATTGGCTAAAATGACAGGAAAAGATAACGATGAATGTTGCAGGGGATGTGGGAAAACTGGGACACTAATACATTGTTGGTGGAACTGTGAATGGATCCAACCATTCTGGAGAGCAATTTGGAGCTATGCTCAAAAAGTTATCAACCTGTGCATACCCTTTGACCCAGCAGTGTTTCTACTGGGCCTATATCCCAAAGAGATCTTAGAGGAGGGAAAGGGCCCCACATGTGCAAGAGTGTTTGTGGCAGCCCTTTTTGTAGTGGCTAGAAACTGGAAACTGAAGGGATGCCCATCAATTGGAGAGTGGCTAAATAAATTATGGTATATGAATGTTATGGAATATTATTGCTCTGTAAGAAATGACCAGCAGGATGATTTCAGAAAGGCCTGGAGAGACTTGTATGAACTGATGCTGAGTGAAATGAGCAGAACCAGGAGATCATTATACATGGCAACAACAGTATTACATGATGATCAATTCTGATGGACATGGCTCTCTTCAACAATGAGATGATTCAAACTAGTTCCAGTTGGTCAGTGAAGAAAGCCATATACACCCAGAGAGAGGCCTGCGGGATCTGAGTCTGAAGCACAACATAACATTTTCATGCTCTCTGTAGATGTTTGCTTGCATTTTTTTCCTTCTCAGTTTTTTTTCTTTCTTGTACAGCAAGATAACTGTTTAAATATGTATACATATGTTAGATTTGTCATATATTTTAACATAGTTAACATGTATTGGACTACCTGCCATCTAGGGGAGGGGCTGAGGGGAAGGAGGGAAACATTTTTAACAGAAAGCTTTGCAAGGGTCAATGTTGAAAAACTACCCATGCATATATTTTGCAAATAAAAAGCTTTAATAAAAAAAGAGAAAGACAGATAAAGGAGTTATGGAAGGATGAATGGATGGGTTGGGAGAGACAAAAAGATATAGGTCAGTGAAAAGATGATAGAAATAAATGAATAGATTGATAAATCGATAGATGAATTGATGGATGGGTGGATGGAGAAATAGTTATAGGAAACTGGATGATAGAGGATAGAGAACAAGAACTAGACACAGGTGGATAGATGATAGATGGAAAGATAGATATTATTCGATGTTGTTTGCTGACTGCTTCATGTGTAGTACAGTGTGTCCATTTAACTTGTAAACTCAGTAAGGGAAGTTCTCATGGAATCACAGAATCTCTAATCTGTGAGATTCATCAGGCGTCTTCAAGTCCTCCAGACGTGCTTCCCAGGTGGATCCAGGCTCCATTTGAATATCTTCAGTGAAAGAGAATTAGCTCCCTTCTGGGCAGCAGTTCCATTTTGACATGGTTTGTCTGAGCTCTGCCTCTTGCTAGCTGTTCACTCATTGAGCAGAACTCTTGCCTTCTGAGACCAAAGTTGAACAAGTCTAACCCCTATGTCAAAAATAATCCTTGAACTGCCTGAAGAAGATAGATATTGTGTTCTTCCCAAGTCTTCTCTCTAGTCCAAGCCTTCTTGTTGTTCTTGTTCTCCTTCTCCTTTTTCTTCTTCTCCTTTTCTCCTCCTTCTCCTCCTTCTTCCTTCCTTTTTCTTCTTCTCCTTCTTCTCCTTCCTTCTTCTTCCTTCCTTTTTCTTCTTCTCCTTCCTTCCTTCTTCTTCTCTTTCCTTCTTCTCCTCCTCTTCCTCTTCCTCCTATTCCTTTTTTCTTTCTTTTCTTCCTCCTCCTCTTCTTTCTCTTTTTCTTTCTTCTCCTTCTTTTAAAAATATTCTTTACTTATTTTAGGATCAAAGGAGCAAAAGAATCCAGTTTAATCCAAAATGCTCAATTTACAAATGAGGAAACCAAGGTCAAGTGACCTTAGGAGACTCACATAGATAAATGTCATGAGGGTTTTGAACCCAGAGCCTCTGATTTTCAAGCCAGTGTTCTTTTCTCTCTACCACACTGGCTCTCCTTCTACATCTGATATCCAAAGTGTAAGAATAATTAATCCAGTAATTAAAAACAGCCATTGGCAGCTCGAGGAGACCCGATTACCCTCCTTCTTGGGGTTCTCCTCTTCCTCTTCTCGTGTCTTGCTGTAGCTGACAAGCACCTCAGTTGCCTTCCTCCTCAGGGTGAACAAATTGGTTCTCTAATTGGTGTTGAATTAGTGCTTCAAGCTTCACCCAGGTGTCAGTTGTAAATATATTCAGGTGATGCTGTTTGGTCTGATGTGGGGCTGCTCGGGAAGTGAGTGGGGAAGCCGTCCCCTCCTGCCCCTCTGCCTCTGCCCTTCTATCCTGCCCTCCCTCCCCAGCCTCTTTTGGGGTACAGATGGCCATGTGGCTCTGGGCTCTTGGTGCATGAGCCAGCTGTGTGTCTGATTAACAAGAGGGGCTGGCAGATGCAGCTTATCTCGAGAGCACACAAAGGCACAGGGTAAGCAGCCATGAAAAGCTGGGCATTTTTCACCCTCATTGTGGGGCTGCTGGAAAACAAACCATTTGTCATGTCTGTCGGGAAGACTACTGGGAGGGGAATGGTGACATGGGAAATCTGTAATCCAGGAGCAAGCCAAGGATGCTCCTTGGATGGTGGGAAGGGGCCTTTACTTCCTGCCCCTCCAGCAGCTGCTGTGAGAGTGTGCCCCTGGGGAAACAGTGCCCCAGAATAGCCCCCCAAACTCCCAAAGCCATAGAAGTAGAGTTGGAAAGGACTTCAGAGGCCAGTCAGTGGAAATATCTCATTTTGAAGATAGGGAAACCAAGGCCCAGCATGGTAAAGTAATTTGCTACATAGCTAGTAAATGTTAAAGTGAGGATTTGAATCAGATTTTCCTGTCTGCAAGGATTTTTAAACCAGTACCTGATATTGAGTCTGTAAAAAAAATATTCTGATAATACTTTAAAAAATTTTATTTATTTATTTATTTTAATTCAGTTGGTTTTCTTATAATCCTACATATTTTATTTTATTAATTTAATTAAAAACATTCTTAAGAACAACAAAGGAAAAAAATTAAAACCATTATTCTGAAAAGGGGAATCACCTGATTGCCCATAGGGACCAGGATAGAGAAAAAATTAAGAAGCCATCATGGTTTGCTCAAGAACTTGGGAAAGTCATCTCTGGGGACAGGTAGAGAGAAGGGACTCTGTTCTCTAAATGGTGTTGAATTAGTGCTTCAAGCTGTAAATCTCAGCTAAACAGGTCTAATTGGGACAGGAAGTAGAAATGATCCATCATAATGCAAACAAAGCATCGTGTCCCAAAGACCACTGCCTCCCTCCCTTTTGATCTGCAATTAGAAAGCAATAAGATGAAAAAGATTTAAGGACAGAACCCAGCAAGTCCCCTTTCCCATATGGAGAAGGCAGGAACTATCAGACAGACCAGGACACTGATGGGCTCTGTGTCCACTTGGCAGCCTTCCTGTTAATTCATGTCCAGTTCTTTTTTCTTTGTCTCTGGCATTCTGGATCCTGGACTGGCATTGTTTATTGGGAGAAGGCTGGCTGAGACACTTTTCCAAAAGGAGACTCATCATTATTATTGTTATATTATGTTAAATTATATTATATTATATCATACTACATTACATTATATTATGTTATATTGTATTATATTACATTATATTATGTTATATT
>JAJPUD010000992.1:262874-284534 GCA_023553655.1 Myrmecobius fasciatus | reverse complement strand
TTATATTATGTTATATTGTATTATATTACATTATATTATGTTATATTATATTATATTACATTACATTACATTGTTATATTATATAGAATACAAATACATATATATATACATATATATATATAAACACATATTATACATGCTATATTGTTATATTATAGTTGTGACAAGGGCGTTTAAGGTTTCCCAAAAGGCTGACCTCACCTGCTGCTGAATTTTAACAATTGTCTGCTCCTAACTGTCTTGCTTCCCACAGCTGTCTCCCATCGGCAGCTCCATGCAGCATCCTGGGGACCAAAGGTTGTCTGAGAGAGCCGACGATTTGTGGTCCTCCCTGGGAAGTACACGGGACTCGGTCCTTTCTAGCCAAGAACAAACATAGATTGTTTGGTGGTGATAGGTTACAGTGCTCCTCAGAGCACTCAGATCCCTCAGAGGAATGGATCAAGATGGCATTCCCAAGAAGAAATCTCCCCCATTACCGAAGAAAGCCAGGGTGAGAGCTGGCAAGTCATGGGATTGCTGCCATATTCCCTGAAAAAATACAGTAGAGATGTCACAGAATTCAAGGCTATAGACCGGGAGCACAGGGTCAAATACCAAGACTCTCTTTGGGATTACTGAATCATTAATTTAAAACCCAAAAGGAACTTCCAGGCCATTGAGGTCATTTTATATATGAGCAGTCTGAGACACAAAAAAAGTTAAAGTGACTGTCCAGGGTCACACGGAGATAAGTCAGGATTTGAAATTCAATCCAATAAGCATTTTAAAAATATCTACTATGTTAGAGTCTGGCCATAAAAAGTCAAAATGAATAACAGTCCTTATGCTCAAGGAGCTTCCATTCTACTTCCTTTCTACATCTGTAGGGCAACTCAAGATTTCAAAGCTCTGTGCCATTTGCCATTTCATCTGACACTCATAACAACCCTGTAAGATAGTCTGGTATTATTCCCATTTGATAGATCAGAATACTAAAGCTCAGCATGGTGGACCATTAAGTGAGAAAGAGCCAAGGGAGAACACAGAAATTTCAGTTACCTAAATTCAGAGTTCATTTCAGTATTTCACTTGTTCTGACCATGGGCAAATTATTTAACACAAGTTAAATTTTGTGTTCCTCAGTTTCCCCATCTGTAAAAAGAATACTAATATCTTCACCATTTATCTCCCAGAGCTATTGTTAGAAGCAGTAATACTTATAATAATTGGCATTTACATAGCCCTTTCAGGTTTCCCAATGAGATAATAGATGATCAGTAGATGGACCTGGCATTCGGAATATTCAAATTCAAATCCAGCTTCAAATGCTTACTGGCAGTGTCACTCTGGGCAAGTCACTTAATCTGACTGCCTCAGTTTCCTCACCTGTAAACTGGAGATAATGTCAGTATCTACCTAACTTCCCAGGCTTTTGTCAGGCTCAAATAATATCATCACTGTCAAACATTTTGCAAACCTAAAAACCTAAGATTTAGCTATGATTATTATTAATGCTACAAAAAGTCACAGATCCGGCTCATAAGGCGAGGACTACCCCTTTTTGCTTCAGGTGACTGCAGACCCAGTACTCTATGGGCACATGGCTGCCAGAGCCATCATTCAGTAGGCAGAGAGAACATAGAAGCCTTGGGGATCATTTAAGCTCGCTCCCTCATTTGAGTGATGAGGAAAACAAGCCTCAGGGAGGAGAAATGAAGGCAATTTTATTCAACAAGAATCTTTAAGCATCTAACATGATTTAAGCACAATACAATTTCCACTTTTTTAAAAAAAATTAAATTTGACACAGTTGTGTATAAAAGTGGTGTCAGGTGGTGGGTACTTACAGCCTTATGATTTCCCCCAATTCTAAAGCCATGGTCCCTTAGCATTTTTGGAGGGTATAGAAGGTAATTTATTACAAACCAAGGATAGAAAGATAAAACCAAACCAAACCAAGCCAAAACAGAATAAAACCTACTCCTGCCCTCAAGAAGCTTACCTTCTATGGAGAAAAATCTAATATCTATACAGAGAAATCAATGCAAAGTCTAAAATTTTGGGGATCCAATGTCCACCCAGAGAAATAAAGGCAGTCATCTCAAGAAGGGGGAAGCACTAAAATCTGGGGAAGATCCAACATCCACCCAGAGAAATAAATGCAAAGTCATCTCAAGAAGGGGGAAGCACTAAAATCTGGGGAAGATCCAATATCCACCCAGAGAAATAAATGCAAAGTCATCTCAAGATGGAAATAGTACTAAAATTTGGGGTGAAGAAAATCCAACATTTACACACAGCCATAAATGCAAAGTCATCTCAAGATGGGGGGCAGCACTAAAGTTTGGGGTGAATGGACGAAAAAGTGAAGAGGTTGAGTCCTGGCAGAACTAGAATTCAGAACTGGGTTCTCTTCAAACCTATTTTTCTTCAAAGGCCTCCAGTTCGCACGAAGGAGAATCTACCTCTCTCCAAGAGGGCCGAAAATAAGTCAAAACTCACAATTTTGTGTCTTTCAGGTACCCAAAGTACCTGATATTCTGGTATAGATAACAGAAGTCTACACACTCTCCACTTCCATTATTAAGCTTAGGAGAAAAAAATGAAGCCATTACCCCAGGGGTTGGATGAATCTAATCATACTAACTGCTTGTGACTTAACTGTGATTAATGAACTGTGGGGCCAGCAAGAGCACTTGGAATGACTGAAACTGTCAGAAGAAATTAGGCCAGACACCTGTCACCTCTCCCCCCCCTCTCCCAACTCCACTTAAGTTCGAAGCAGAACATATTTCGGACACTACTAGAATAATTTGGATCATTAATCTCATTTTATTCTTTCTTTACCTTTTGCAGGTTGGGCAGTTCTCCTCCCTACGGCTATCTTCGATTCGGAAAGGGAGCTCTTAAATGTGGTGCTATTTCTTACTCCAGACCTTTGGAACGCTCATCCCCATAAGATGCTTCATTGTCTGCTGGGTTTGCACTTAATGGTATTTTATTTTTTTTCCAATTACACGTAAAGATAGTTTTCAACCTTCATTTTGACTTCCAAATTTTTCTCCCTTCATCCTTTTCTTCTTCCCTCCCTAAGACAAGATGATGAATGAATCATTTTTGAATTTCATTTTATATATATATATATATACATAATGAATTTCATTAATGAAAAACAATGGTCTTGCAGGTCATTTGAACAGTATATAGATCCCCCTTCCAAAAAAAGATGGGTTCTTTCTAAAGGTGCTGATGGAGAGATGAGATGCACTAAGCCTCGTGGGTGATTTCCAAGCCCTTGGCTTGGCCAAGGATACAGAGCAAGCCTGCTTCAGCTGGCTGTCCCCCTGCTCTTTGTGGGGAGTGGGTTTGATATTCCCTCCATCCGTGCCGATCAGCATCTGCTTTTCCAGAGCCTTACAGAGCTTCCTGGTGCACTAGATTAGGTGGCTCAGTCATACTTCTCAGACGCATTCTGCTCTCTATCCACTATTATAAATATCTTTCATGCATAATAATATGGTATGACAGGTTCATTAAAGAATTATAAAACCATATGCTGTGTGCAATCTGAGGGGGAAGCTTCTTAGCTAGGTGATGCAGTGGGTGGAGTGCTGGTTAAAAGGACCTGAATTCAAATCCAGCCTCAGACACTTACTAGCTGTTTGATTTGGGCAAGTCAACTGATCACTGTTTACCTCAGTTTCCTCATATGTAAAATGAGCTGGAGAAAGAAATGGCAAACCACTCCAGCATTTCTGCCAAGAAAACCTCAAATTGGGTCACAAGGAGTTGGGCACAACTGAACAACAATGGGAGCCACCTGGAGAGGCTTCTGAGAATGCACTTTAGTTGGGCTTAAGTTCCATTGATAATCCTCCATTGGAGTATGATTGAATGACTGAATAAATGTGTGAATGAAATCAAGAAGACTAAAGAAAGTCCAGACAAATTGGTGCCTGAAATGCTAGGAAAAGTCCAAGAAATGGAGGCTGGATAGAAAGAAGGAAGAAAAGGAAAGGAAGAAGCATTTATTAAGTACCCACTGTGTACTAAGCATTGCTAAGCACTTTATAAATGTTCTTTCATTTGCTCCTCAACAATCCAGTGTTATTAGCTACATTTTATAGCTGAGAAAATTGAGGCAGTGACTGGTTCAAGGTCTCACAGCTACTAAATGTTAGAGGCTGGATTTGAATTCAGGTCTTCCTGACTCCAGGTCTAGCATTCTATCTGGTCTGCTGACTAGTTGGCAAATGGTAAAGACACATAGTACATAAAGAGATGGATGGATGGATGGATGGAAAAATGGATGAATTTCTGGGTGGATAGATGTATAAATAGCTATAGAGTAAGACAGATATATAGATACATGATGTATGGACAGATGCAGATGTAGATACAGACAAATAAATATATAGATAAATGTAGAGAGATGGTCAGATAAGTATATAGCTAAAATAGATAAGCAGAAATATAGAGGAATGGATAGACGATAAATGAAAAGCTAGGTGCAGATGGATGGTTGGATAGATAGATTGGCAAAATTGATAGATGGATAAATAGATGGATAGACATAGATAGAAAGATAGATAGATAAACAGACAGATGGACAGATGGAGAGACAGACTGATTGATAGGTAGATAGATAAATGGATAGACAGATAAATGGGTAGACAAATAGACAGATAGATGTGGAATGATGGATGGATGGACAAAGCATTTATTAAGCACTTACCATGTGCCAGGCACTGTGCTAAGTGCTAGGGATACAAATCTAAGCAAATGAATAAGGCCCTGCCTGCAAGGTGCTTCCTTTCTAATAGGTTAAGACTGCACATAAATTGGAAGATTTCACCTTGAAGGAGGCTGGTGGGGAAGAAAAGTTTGAAGAAGGCCTTGGTGCTAAGAAGGCCTGGAGAATCACCATACAATCACAAACCCAGTGAAAGTGACTCAAGAAACATGGCCTGGACCATACTAACATACTGTAAGGTTTGCAACAAGTGACCAGGTTAGAACCGTGGTTTAAGGGGACCTGAAGATCAATCAGTCAGTGAGTTAGTCCATCAACCAACATGGATCTGTTAAGTGTCTAGGATATGTGGTACAGGACTAGTTGCTGGAGATTCAAATACAAATGTAGCACAGTCTTGGGGAGATAAAAGAGATTTTAAAATAAATACAGGAACCATATAAAATAAAATATAATGTGGAGGGTGCAGGTGAACTGTACTAGTTCCCTTCCATTAGTACTCAGTGTCTGGCAACTAGTAGTTGCTTAATAAATGCTTGTTGATTGATCAATTGATTCGAGGGGCAGATATAGGGAACATCCTGGCCTCTAGGGGAGCCCACCAGCCTACCCGGGGCTGTCACCCTGTTGCTATTTCCCACCCCCTACTCATCCTAGTTGACAAATTTTTCCTGTCAGCAGCACCAGCAGCCTTCTTCATCACTCTAATTGCAGTGTGGTTTGCGTTCATCAAGAAAACAGTGGGGATTCTAAATTAAATCCCAACATGCAACTTATTTCTTCAAGACACAAGGCACGTCTGGAAGCTGTCTGTCGCCTTCTATCTCTCCTTGGGGAGGCCAAAAGACCTGATGGGGGATTATGACCTATGGCCTACACCAGGCTCTAAGACTGTCTATGGTGGGGATATTTTCACTTGGACAGAGGCATCTGGGGTACAGTGGAGGAAGGCTGGATTTGTGGTGGGATGACTTGGATGCAGAGCCAGATCCTGCCATTAGTTGCTATGGGACATTCAGCATATCAACTCCCTTCTTGGTGCCTCTGTATTTTCTACCTGTACAATGAGAATTTATTTCACCTTCAAGAGCTAGTAGCTTCTTCCCCTTCCAATCTTCTCACTGGGATGGATGACAATAGTTAACATTGATAGTGCATGTTAAGATTTTCAAGGTGTTTTAAAAATATTCTCTTGGGGACTAAGGGGGGGAAATTTGTAACAGAAAGCTTTATAAGGGTCAATGTTGAAGAATTTACCCATACATTTGTTTTGCAAATAAAAAGCTTTAATAAAAAAATTTCTCTTGTTTGAGCCTTACAACATCCTTGAGAGATAGATGGTATTATTATCTTAATTTTGACGGATCAGGAAACCAAGATTGGGAGGTTAATAATAATAATAACAATAATAATAACAGTCATTTAATAGCACTTACTATTGTCCAGCCACTGTGCTAAGTGCTTTATTACATCACTTGATCCTCACAATAAACCTGGGAAATAGGGACTAATATTATCCCCATTTTACAGTTGAGGAGACTGAGGCAAGTTACTTAATTGTTGTTCAGTTATGTCCAACTTTTTGTGACTTCATTTGGGGTTTTCTTGGTAGAGGGACTGGACTGGTTTGCCCTTTCTTCCTTAAGTTCATTTTACAAAAACTGAGGCAGCAGTTAAGTGACTTGCTCAGAGTTACACAGCTATTAAGTTGTCTGATGCCAGATTTGAATTTAGATCTTCCTGCCTTGTAAGTCATAACATTCTTGTCCACCATGTCCACCGACATGGTGCATGATTAGATGAATTCAGAAATGGTTGAGTGACTGGAGCATACTTAGAAGAAGAAGGGATATTGGAGGCCATCCAGCCTAACATCTTTATTCCTTTATTTTTTAAAACAGATGTTCTGGAACATCTTTTCCATGTCTATGTGGGAAGTATATTGAGGAAATATGATGCATCTGAGACTGACCCAAATCAGGGCCAGTATCCAGAGTCCTGGCCTTGGGCTGCTTGGGTTTGAGGCCTTTGTCATTACTTAGTGTATAATTTTCTCCCAGTGTGCATCTTAATGACAAATGAACCCAGATGGAGAGGAAGAAAGGTCATGGGAATTCTCTTGGGAGAGAACTGTCCAGTCAGCATCCATATGGCTGAGAGCAGCTCCTTATTAGAATCCCAATCAATAACCCAACCTCTCAGCCATGTTGACATCAACAAGGCCCCCCAGCCTTTCCTCCTTCTGGGAAATACACACACACACACACACACACACACACACACACACACACACACACTCCCTTAAAGCTTCTATCAATCAATATCTCCTCTTTCCTTCCTCATATTTATGACTGTCTCTCTCTTCCTCTGTCTTTCATCTCCAAGAACGGGCACCAAAATTAATCTAAAGCTTTCAAAGAGTAGAAAAGCAATTAGGTCATGTCACTAGGCAGAGAAGATGTCATTTCTTGTCATAGAACTGCTGTCTACCCCATGCATCTCTAGTTCAGGATTGGAGGCCATGAGCATCAGGCCACTGATAGCATCTCCTTGATGTGTGCCATCCTACCCTGTTGCTATTATCACAGGATTTGGTATCCTCAGGTTTGTTCTTGTCAGAGATCAATCTAACTCAAGGAAGCTTTTGACTTAGAAAGTTTAAAAAAAAACCCAAAACACCAATAGTTTCCAAATACTGAAGAAATAGCTGGAACTTAGAAGATGGTGAGGGTTTTTAAAAAAATTATTTTTATTTTGAACTTAATAAACACTAAATAAAATGGATGTTTTTATATACAAAATAGAAGAAAAAAATTGTTCCTAAAATTGTGGATCTCTGTCACATACAGATTGCTTTTCTTGTTACATATATATTGAACCTAGAGCTTTCAAAGTTGTTCTGCTTGTCTCGTGCTTCTTTTCCCCTTCCTTTTGTTCTCCTGTCTCCATTTTTTATGGTGGGGATTTGACTGTGATTCCAACTCACATGAACAGAAAATTTGAAAAGCAAAAAGAAAATATAAAAAAATCTTTCAGAAGGGGCAGCTAGATGGTGCAAGTACCAGTCCTGAAGTCAGGAGGACCTGAGTTCAAATATGACTTCAGACACTTAACTCTGTATCCCAGGGCAAGTCACATAACTCCAATTGCTTCTCAAAAAACAAACAAAACCCCCAAAAGCAAAAAACCAAAGCCCCCCAAATCTTTCAAAAAACCTAAAAGCTAACTGGAAATATATTAATTTTTTTCAATAATGAAAACTATCTCAAAGTGGAATAGGCTGCCTAAAGAGGCCGTAGGTTCATCAGAAGCTTGAGGTGATCACCCTCTAGGTATGTTATCATTGTTGGATTGTTTTTCAATCATGGCTGATTCTTCATGACCCCATTTGGGTTTTCTTGGCAAATAAACTGGAATGGTTTGCCATTTCCTTCTCTAACTCATTTAATACATGCAAAAACCAAGGCAAACAGGGTGAGAACCATCCAACCATGAAATGTCCGAGATAAGATCTGAATTCAGGTCTTCTTGATTCTAGGACTGGCACACTATCTATTGTGCCACAAAGCTGCCCCACAGATATGCTGTAAAAGGGATTGAATGTAGGGGAAGTGAGGCTGGCTTAAGATGTTGAGGTCCTTTCTGTTTCTGTGATTCCGAGGATACCCTCTCTAGAGATCTTCCATATGTCCCACATTGGTGGGATGACCCAGCTTTGAAATTAGATGAAAAACTATAAGGTCTACCCTTCATCTTAAGGAGCTGATATCGAGGGGTGGAGCCAAGATGGTGAACTGCAGACACCATTCTCTGTGAACTCCTGAGACCTTCCCTCAGACCCAGACAAAGTGAGCCTTTGAACTGGTTTTGGAGTGAGGGCTCCGCCAAACATTTGGACTACAATGCACTTCTATCAAAAATCTACCTTGAAAGAACTCCGGAGAAGGTTAGCCTCAGGGGAAATCAGGTGGCAATCAGACTCCAGCCGGGGCGGAAGTCAGGGCTGCGATAGAGGGGCGGATTTTAGGCACCCAGGAAGCCCCTGGGAGACGCCTGGGCCACTTTGCTCTGCTTGCGGGCAGGTGCTTTGGCAGATCTGCCTTTGGTAAAGGGTGGATCGAGAGCAGCTGAAAACATGGTCCTAGTGCGAATCTAGCCCGACCAGCCTCAGACCGGAAGTCAACTCGGCAAACTGCCCCAGGGCAAATACAAATTGTTGCAGTATTCTCTGCTGGTGACCGATATCCCAACTTTAAATCATGAGCAAGAAGAAGAGAGCTCTCACCATAGGCAGCTTTTACGGAGAAAAAATAGAACAGTCCCCAGATCCTGACATTATGAAAACAATCCCAGATGAAGCCACAAAGGCAGACTTAAGTTGGTCTCCCTTTCAGAAGGCTTACCTGGAAGATTGCATTAAGAATCTCAAAAGAGAGCTAGAAGAATGGGGAAATAAATTGAGATCAACAGAAATATCAAAAACTGGAAAATAGGACTGGTGAATTGGAAAAAGAAAACAATTCACTGAAAAACAAAATTGGTGAATTGGAAAAAATCACCAATTCACTGGAAAATAAAAATGGTGAACTGGAAAAAGACAACAATTCACTGAAAAACAAAACTGGTGAATTGGAAAAAGACAACAATTCACTGAAAAAGAAAATTGGTGAAGTGGAAAAAGACAACAATTCACTGAAAAATAAAACTGGCAAAATGGAAAAAGAATGCATTGAATCAAGAAATTCAATTGGCCAGCTACAAAAGGAGCTAAAAAAAAAGATAACTGAAGGAGTTGATATCGAAAGTTCCTAATTGGAACAGATTAGGAAATTGAGAATCCTGGAATTTACATGAGTTGCCCACATATATGTAAGAGTTAATTGATCAACAAGTATTTATCAAGTGAATTGATCAACAAGCATCTACTACATGGAAGCCACCATGGATACGAGGACAAAAACAAAAGTGTCTGTTTTTTGACATTCTTTTAGCAGGGACAACACACACACACATACACACACACACACACACATATATATACATACATATATATACATACATATATATATGTATGTATGTATACATATATATATATATATATAAAGTGGATGCAAAATGTATCAAACTCATTTTGGATTGTGAATGAGGCACTCATAGGATCAGAGTAGTCTCATGAAGAAGGCCTTGAGCTAATTTTGTAAAGAAGGAATCTGGGTAAAGTATGGCAGTGGGAGTGAACAATTGTATGAAGAGGAACAAGGCCAGTGTGGCTGAAACTGATCCTCTGATCCCATCCCACCTCAGTTTCCTCATCTGTAAAATGGGAATAACAATACCATCTCCCATGGTTGTTGTGACAACCAAATGCAGTGGTGCATGCAAAGCACTTTGCAAACCTCAAAGTGCTGGTGATTATTGCCGGCTGTTAGTGCTAGAAGGGACCTTCAGAGAATTTAACAGGAGAACACATACATATATGCATATAAAAACACATGAAACATACATATGTACATAAACACATGTACATATATACACATATAAGACACATGAATACACATATGTACATAGTAAAGATCTACAGAGTAAATAGGAGGTCATTTTGGAATTGGGAGGCACTGATAGGATCAAGAAGGGCTTCATGGAGGAGATGGTTCCACAAGTGTGGGGGCTTGAAGGACTAGCCCATACCAGTAGTAAATGACAGAACTGGGATTCAAATTGAGGCTTTGTCCTCTACCTAGTATAGTATCATTGATCTAGAAAGGAACTGAGAGGTTATATCAGCTGAGTCATTAATTTTACAGATGAGGAAACTGAGGCTCATAGAAGTCAGAGGCTTGCTTAATGTCACAAAGTAGTAAATTGCAGAGCCAGAGTATTAGAATTATTGTGTCTTAATGAAGAGAATTCTAGAGCCCATAAGAAAGACGGTGAGGGGATAATTAGCAGTTTACTTTGCATATTGATACATCCTCATCTTGTGACTACTCCTTTCTTTTCTTATTTGGGTGCAAATGGTTTCAGAAATAAAGCTGTTATAAATGCTTGGAACAGAGGAACAGGCACAGGCGGAAATAACAATTTACTGGTTTTGATCTGATAAATATCCGCAACAGAGTCGACAAGGGAGAGGTCAAGAAACATCGACACCATTAGCAAGAGTGAAACTGCAAGTTTATTTAAGAGTATAAAAATTAAAAAAAAACAACAACAACCCTAGAACACACAACCTTTCCAGTTTACAGTGACTGAGCATTACACAAGGACCATTATAGTCCATTCCTTCCTTTTCCTCTTTTGCATAAAATGTAATGTTGAGGTAGGGAGGGAGAGGAAGGGACTTTGAAGCAAAAGCGTCCTGGGAAAGTTAGTCCTGGGAAATAAAAGGCCTAGGCAGCTGATCTCAATTCCTAGAATAGAGTGCAGCTTCTTTTTCTTTTGTAGTGTTGAAGTAACATCTCCCAATGGGAAGGAGTTAAGAATGATTGCTGGCCACTTGCCTACTTAAAAGGAAAAAATGGCAGCTCTGAGGCCCTGTTTATATTTTTACAACATTCATTAAAAAAAAAATCAAATCTGTAATAAAAACGTCCCTATGTTCTTTCATCATTAATAGTTTTTCCTTATCTATGAAGACCATTTGTCTTCCCTAAGATGTCTAGAAGCAGGAGAGAGCATGAGATTAACTCACTGCCCTATTAATTAAAATTGAAATCCTTTCCCCTGACCAACTGCCAGAGCAATGGAAGATGTTCCCTTGAACTATCAAAGGCCAGAAATAAAACCAATCAATCTAACTTAAAGATGTTGTATCCAGCCAAAGTTTCTTCAAAACCCTTGCTGCAACCAGAACTTTTTTTTTTAATCATCAGGCTATAGACAAAATTATTATGGTGCTATCTCAGAAACAAAGACACACGGCTAGTTGTCCTTTATTAAAAATTCCAGAGTGTCTAGCTGGCTCTTTTATGAGTACCTTGAAATCATTTGCTTCAAAACAAGGTCAATTCAGCAAACTTCCCCTCTCAGCCCCATCCCTCCCTCATCACCTGTAGTTAGCATTTTCATAAGCCATTGGATCAAATACACCATTTGCCATTCCTTTAGCCAAGAAAGGGGATTGAGTGGTCTGGCTCAGAGCTCCAAGACATCGTCATTCGGTTCCAGTCGTAACAGGCATCAGTGTGACTTGACAAAATGTTGCATAAGGCTCCATCCCAGGAGGTGAGTAGATGATTCTCCTAAAATTCCTGCATGGAGAACTGTTTCCTTCTCCCCCCTAATCCCCACTACCTCCCTCTTCAGTCCACAGTCAAGGTCAAAAGCCTACCAGCACAGCGTCCCGGATCAGAGAGAGGAACATTTTTCTGTTTCTATTTCCTTCAATGATAAATAATAGCCCCCAAAGTGCGTTAAGTGCACAAACTCCTAGCACGTGGGTTAGTCCAGTGTGGCTTGTTACCAAAGGTTTATGGATGAAAAAGGCACAATCTCCTTTTACATCTATCTCTCTTTGGACCGCATTTAAAAAAAAAAGTACATCTTTCCTGTACACATATAAATAGGCCCTTAACTAGAAGGGAAAACACAAACACACCATTTCAAATGTATTTCTGGCCTAGGTTGGGGGCAGGGGTGGGAAGAAGTCCAAATGGAGCGTGGATGACTCCAACCATCTGCTGCTTGTTGTCTATGCTTTCCAAAGCCACGTTCAGAGAACATCTGAGTGGTCTATGGGAGTGAAGCTCACCCGTCCACCTGGGATTAGCCGTTCAGTTCAAATCAACAAGCAGTTTAAGTTCCAGCTATGGCCCAGGCCCTGTTCTATGTGTTGGGGGGGGGGGAGACAAAGGTAGCAAACTCAATGGCCCCTGCCCACGGGGAGCTTACATTCTAATATGAACTCTGGCTCTCAAGAGAGTTCAAAACTAAGACACTCTTAAGGCCCTTGTAGTCAGGCGCCAACAGATCAACATTTGGAATCATGGACATGGATTTAGAACAGATGCCTGGACCAACTGCAATAGAGACAGTCTAAAGGATTAGAGCAATAGTCATGGGGCCAGGAAGACTTGGTTCAAATACCACCACAGATGCTTACTAGCTATATGACCACAAACAAATCACTTCATTCCCCATGAACCTCAGTTTTCCCATCAGCAAATGGGGATAATAATACTTGTAATACTTTCCTCAGAAGGTTGTTGTGAGGATCAAATGAAATCATCTACATAAAGCACTTTGAAACCTTTACAATACGAAGTATCAGATTTTGTTTCCTTCATTCTTTCTTTTAAACAAATTTTGGACCTGTGAATTCATCCCTGTGGGAAATTCGTGGAGAAGGCCACTCTCACTCCCACTTCCTAAAATTTAATTTGGCCCCTACTCTACAACTTATGGTTTTTGAAGGTTGCCTTGCTTAAGGTCACTCATCCAATATGGAAGTCAGGTCTTCCTGATTCTAAAGTTATCTCTCATGTACTATACTTATAGGTTATGATCACTGTGATGATTGGGAGGCAGAAGGAGGGAAATTGTAGCTGACCTGAGCTCAGCTTGGAGGGGCAACCTTCCCAGGTAAGGATGAGACACTGTGGGATCTTGGCTCAATTATCATTTCAGGACCAGAGGCCATACTTTAGGGCTAGAGCTGCATGGAGTGATGAGAACAATGGGAGCCTTGGGAAAGGAGGCCCAAGTGGAATTGATTTGGAGCTGACTGTCATTCAGAGTCCCTCCAAAGTCCATTCCATTTAGCACCAATTCTTAAGTATAGCATCCCAGGCTAGGGGCCCTGTGGAAAAAGTTAAGCATCTTTAGACTAGAGGGGCATGTAATCTGAGCTCTGTGAATTTATCTTTTAAAACATATGTCCTGATAACTGTACTCCATGATAACTGGTTTCCTTAATAGTCTTATGTATTTTATTTGGCATAAAAATATATGGCAGCTAAGCAGAGATGAGTGGACCTGGAGTCACAATTGACCTGCATTCAAATGCGGCCTCAGATACTTACTATCTGTGTGACCCTGGGCAAGTAACTTATTCTGTGTCTGCCTCAGTTGTGTCATCTGCAAAATGGGGATAATAATAGTGCCTGCCTCCAGGGCCAAATGAGATATTGTTTGTAAAGCATTTTGTAAGTCTCAAAGCCCTATGTAAATGGTAGCCATTTATTTATTTTATGTGCTTAAAAATATGATTCTGAAAAACGATTCCCTGCCAAAGGGGTCCATGACACACAGAAAGTTAAGTGCTTTAGAGTTCTACCACTTCCTGGCTTGCCATTGATATTTTCTAGGCCATTTTTATAGAGTCTCCTTGTCTATTGTGTGCTCCCTATTCTGATCTGAAGCACACAGCAAGATTAAGTAGCATTAGGGCACACTATCCCATCTTGGTCTTTGGATTAGGTTAAACCAGAAAAGACTGTTCTTTGAAAGGATTTTAAAACACTGTTTCCTCTCCCTGTCAACAAATTCAAGTCACTTCAGTGACCACAACAGTATGTGTGTGTGTGTGTGTGTGTGTGTGTGTGTGTGTGTGTGTGTAGACAGAAGACAGAGATAGAGGAAGAGAGAGAGAGACAGAGAGAGACAGAGAGAGAGAGAGAAGAAGAAGAAGAAGAAGAAGAAGAAGAAGAAGGAGGAGGAGGAGGAGGAGGAGGAGGAGGAGGAGGAGGAGGAGGAAAAGGAGGAGGACAAGGAGGAGGAGGAGGAGAAGGAGAGAGAAATAAAAGAGAGAGAAAGATAAGAGAAAGATAAGAGAAAGAGAGAGACAGACACAGAGGGAGAGGCAGAAAAAGAGAGAAAGATAGAGACAGACAGAGAGATAGAGACACAGAGACAAAGAGACAGAGAGAGAGGAGAGAGAAATAAAAGAGAGAGAGTCAGACCGACAGACAGACACAGACAGAGGGAGAGAGACAGAAAAAGAAATACAGAGACAGAGACAGAGAGAGAGAGAGACAAAAAAGGAGAGGGAAGAGCCAGAGAAGCATCATGAATAGGGAGTCTTGTGATCATGGGAGCCTGAGGAAATAGCACAAGAGTGACCAAATGGTAAAATACAAATCTTATCCGCTGGGATCCTTGGAAAAATGCCCCATTTCCCTCCCTCCAAGTCCCCTGACCCATCCCTTTGTGATCTAAAGACCAAGGGCCAACCACAAGCACAAAGATAGCAAAATGGTAACAAGCCACAGCAGATTAACCCATATGGACTTTAAAAAATGACTGGATTTTAGAGGTTCCCCATCGTGCCCAAGCTGAGCAGTGAGTCACTTGGCTCTGGCGTCCTCTCTGGAGATGGATGAGGGCGGTCGGAGTAGCTGCTGCTGTCCAGGGGCTGACTGCCGGAGGCGCTGAGGAGGCCACTGTCTGCTGCGGGGCTGCAGCTTGTCGCGCTCCCGGCTCGGGAGCGATAGGGGGGCAGCTCTGTTTGACTCAAGGAGTCGCCTTCGGAAGAGTAAGGGGGAGGAGGGAGGTCGAACCATGGGGGTCTGCTGTAAATGGGAGAGGGAGAGAGAAGGAAGAGAAGGGAGGGAGAAAGAATAAATGCATCAGAGACCGGTCCTGGCAAAGGGCGCTTCTCTTTGGAAGCATTCATTTCAAGCTGTCCTAGGGGAGAAGCAGGGCACCCTCAGCTCAAGGGCTACCTTCTGCAGAGACCTTCCAGGTCCCCCAGGCATGTCAGCCTTCGCTTGTAAGTTACCTTACTTCTACTTTGTATCCTGTCTATATCTAGTAATTGACATGCTGCCTCCCAGAAGGCTGCAAGTCTGAGGGCAAGCCCAGCCTGGCGCTTAGTAGGGTTTAACTGACACTTGTCCATTCGTCCTTTTCTTAAGGGAAAGATGATCCCAAGGATCAGTTCATTTCAGTGGTTTTGAAACAAGATATCCTGGGCAATGGAGGAAGATAATCCTGTCCTCCTGTCTCCTTGTGGTTTTTCAGGCAGGGCCAAGGAACACGAGCTCTCCCATTAAACTCAAGCTCTCAAGACACGATTCCTTCCCTGTGAGGTGATGGCCCGCAGGGCAAGAACATCTCAGAGGGCTGGGATTCAGGGGATGGGACCAGGGGCAGCCATTACCCTCTTGTCACAGGGCACTGCTGGGTAATGCACAGGACAGGGAGGATGGCGCTGCTGCCCAAGAAGGAAGCCAAGTCTCCGCTTCCATGCCTTGCTAAGACAGGTATAAAGTAGATTCTTAATAAAAGACCCAATGTCTTTGTTCTGAGTTATTATTCATAAAGAAAACCCTCAATACCCCAAGGGGAGGGAAGCCAACCACTCTGATGTCAGCATGCAGAGGCACTGTCATGCTATGGAAGCCTGGGCCCTGAGGGATAATGGTCCCTTATAGTTCTTAATCTTAAAATCATATGAATTCTCTTTAGTGTGACCTCAAACAAGTCACTTAAATGTAATGGTTTCCTCATCAATAAACTGGGAAATTGGGCAAGATAATATCCGAGATCGCTTCTTGTTCCACATTTATGATTTTCTCTCTTTCTCCATATATATATATATATATATACATCTATCTATCTATCTATCTGTCTGTCTGTCTGTCTGTCTGTCTGTCTATCTATCAGGTCATAGTCTGTGCTGGAAAAGACCTTACAGGCCACCTAGCACAATCCCTTTGTATTCCAATTCCCTTACATGCCACATAAGAAAACCGGGATTAACCCATACTAACTCAGGATTGATTTTAATTTAAACTGAGATGAACACAGATGGACTTTTTTAATGACTGGATTTTTCTAGGTCTCCCATTGTGCCTGAGCTGAGCAGTGAGCCACTTGGCTCTGTGAGATTTATCCATATTAATTTAATTATTATCATGTTAAAGCATTAATTGAGATTAAATGACTCGCTGTAAGTCACAAAGATAGTAAATGAGAAATCCTGGCTTCAAATCCAGGTTCTCTGGATCCTGGGGTCATTTCTCTGCAGCATTTAGGCTCATTTCCTCACCTATAAAATGAGAGTGGCTGACCACCACGGTCCCCTCCACCTTTCATTCTTATTATAATGGATTGAGTTTATATCATTGCGTTATGACATTTCATTATTTACTGAATAATTAGTTTGTTCTCATATTTTCCTGTTCTAATGTCTGAGGTCACAAAGGGAAGGCAGTGTGAGTAATGAATGCAGGGCTGGACTCAGAAGAACTGGATCTAACTCCTACCTTCCTCTTACAAGCACTGTAAGTTGGACAACTTTTCTGCCTCTCAGTTTTTCCATCTGTATAATAGGGGGAGTTAGGCTCAATGATCTCTAGGTTCTTTTTAACATTTTAAATCTATGATACAACATGGGAACTGGAGGGCTTCAGTGTCCAGGAAAGATGCACTTACATACAGATAGAAAACTAAGGCAAAGAATTGGCCGATGGCTTTTCCTACACCAATGAAATCTTAGGGTTAGACTAAAAATAAAAGTCAGGACTCAGTTTTGAGTGCTATTGGGCTCGCTATGTTTTCTGAGATGCCCACCTTTGGTCCAGCACGGCTTCTGAGTAGGAAGGAGGGGAGTCCAAGTCCAGGGAGTTGTGGTAGACCTGATTGGACACATACTGGATGCCATTGTTGACATTGTAGGTGACGCTGCAGCGATGTGGGTGGTCGAGAACTACCAGGCGGGAGAGAAGCACGGGATGCTGCAGTCTGTGTACAGGCAGGGTCATCAGATTATTTCTTTTCCGCTGATGATGCAGCACTAGGGCGAGGAGGGCTACCACCAGCACGAAGATGACGGAGCTGCCGATGATTGCGTAGGTGATGCTGGGGTAGTAGAGCAGCTGGTTCTCTGGTGTCACGTAGACCTGCCCGCTGCCCGCCTCTGCCACATGGGAAGAGGAGATGAGACAAAAGGAAAGGGACTGTTAATGGTAATATTGCTACCCAAGAAGCAACTTTAGTCTGTGTTAAAATAGACTGCTAAGCCAATCTTGGTAGAGGGCTCAAAGTTCTTTGTTTATTCCCTAGGGTGCAGAGACTTGATATGAAAAAAAATAACCAATCCAGCTTTTCCTTTCCCAGTCCTTTTCTGGTTCCAGACCCTAGGACTCCCATGTCACCACTGAATAATCAAGTATTTATTAAATGCCTACTCTATTATCTCATTTGATCCTAGGCAAGTCTTTTCAATTCTCTTGCCTCAATTTCCTCATCTGTAAAATGGGGATGTAATGGCTAATGAAGGTTTCTCTTCTTGTGTGGCAGAGGCTGGCTGCGGGTAGATCTGCCTGACCTCAGAGAACCAACTTCTCTAAAGAAAAAAAAGCAATGGGCACAATATGTAGCTACTATGTGTAAGGAATAAAAATGCCTAACACGTGTAACAGTGGTATCAAAATTACAAATGAACATCGAGGTCATACTGTATTTTTATTTTGTAAAATATTTCCTAATTATTTTAGTCTGTTTCAGGGTGTACTTCAGCAATGTAGTAGGCCACATATCTGGTATTTTTGATGTATACGGTGCTTTAAGGTTTGTGAAGCACTTGCCATCTACCAATAGTGGGCTCTTATCAGCTCTTTCAGCTCTGTAGAACTCCTCACATATATATTCTTTTTTTTTTCTGAGGCAATTCGGGTTAAGTGACTTGTCCAGAGTCACACAGTTAGGAAGTGTTGAGTGTCTGAGATCGCTTTCATCACTCTCATTTTACAGATGGGGAAACTGGGTTGGGAGACTTGCCCAGGATCACAAAGCTATCTGAAGCTGGATTTGAATTCAGGTCTTCCCGATTCTATTGGCAGCTAGGTGGCACAGTGGATAGCATGCCAAACCTGTAGATCAGAAGACTCACCTTCCCGAGTTCAAATCTGGCCTCAGATACTAGCTGTGTGACCCCAGCCAAGTCACTTAACCTTGTGTGCCTCAGTTTCTTTATCTGTAAAATGAGCTAAAGAAGGAAATGGCAAACCACTGCAATGGCTGTATGACCCTGGCCAAGTCACTTAACCCTGTTTGCCTCAGTTTTCTCATCTATAAAATGAGCTGGAGAAGGAAATGGCAAACCACTGCAATGGCTGTATGACACTGGACAAGTCACTTAAACTTGTGTGCCTCAGTTTCCTCATCTGTAAAATGAGCTGGAGAAAGAAATGGCAAACCACTCCAGGGTCTTTGTCAAGAAAACCCTAAATGGGGTCACGGGCTGAACAACAACTTCCTGATTTTAGGTCCTGCAGTTCCAACCACTGTACCACCAGTACCTGTGGAAGCATACTAGACCAAAGACAAAGACAGAAGGAACGGGGAAAAGAAAAGCTACCCACAGTTTCCATTTTACTTGGATCTGCCTGAGATCACACATGCCGTTAAGGAGAAGAGGCTGGATACCAACCAGATTCTCTGACTAAAGTCAGGTGGGCCCCCGGCCAAGCTAAAGCAAGAATGACACATCCTCTCCCAAGAGATGCTCCATTCTCTCCCTTCTATACCCAGATGTGGTCACATGATGGTAAGGAAGCATCTCCCCAGCTCCCATCGCCGCTTCCCTGATAGATTTTCCGAACTGAATCTGAAGTGCTCGGAACCCATTTAAACATCTCATCTACAAGATGAAAGAGCTACAAGGAGAGAAGAGATGCCGAGGACTGAGTCTGTGCGTAGGGAAAAAAAAAATCTATCTTGGATTTTCTTGTAAATGGTTAGCTGCCAATCAACCCTTGGGAAGAGGGGACAGAACTCCATCTTCGACAAGCTGTTCTCCTGGAGACCCTCTAGAGGATGAAAAGATGGACGAGAAAGGATGCATGTTGTGATCATTTCAGACCTAGGTCTTAACTCAAAATATCGCTCCAGATCCCCACCCAATCCCTGATCTTCTGACAAATGTTTCTACTTAAGGTGGAAACTTGGGGAAAGAAAATCCATTTTCAGAGTTTCTCCTTTCTCTTCTCTTCAGGCCCCACTGATATTTTCTCCAATGGCTCTGATGGACAAAGGCTAGAAAAATTCCATTATCTCCATGTTGCTCGAGATCCAATTAATTACCAGCAGGTTATTTTTAAAGGAGAAAGGTGGAGGAAGGGCCTACTTTTCACCGCGCCGACAAGTCCGCCTGGCGTTTTCAGAACACCGACTTCTGTGTAAGCAATTGAGGTCTTAAGAGTCCATCTGGGATTCCTCTTTAAAATGACTGGAATGTAAAATGGCTATATATTTGAGCAGGCTCGTTTACGTTTCTGAGAGCAGACTCTCTCCAGATTTCCCCACTTTGGCAGGAGACGGGGGAAAAAAAAATCACACATGCTTGGGAGATTATGACATTGCATAACTCAGCAGTGCTTGGTATAATTTCCACTGTGTTGAAAATGTCATCTTTTATTAAATCATTAACTAGTCCTACTTTTCTAAAGAGCTTAATGAGTCTCCTGGCCAATTATTAATATCACAATTGCCTTGTCCCTCAAACTCTAAGCACAGTAAATCACAGGAAAGTTTCCATCTTTTCCCATTTCTCCTTTGAGCTCCTGGGCTATTTCTTTCTCCTCTCATGGAATCCCCCTATTCCAGCTGGAAAGGAACTGAGAGGATGTCTGATTCAGGGGTGTCAAGCTCAAGTAGAAAGCTAAGCTGTCCCCAAAGATCCCTGTCACTGTTTATTGGCTTAGAAAATCACGTATTTGTTGTTGCTCAGTCACGTCCAACTCTTTGTGACCCTGTTTGATGTTTTCTCAGGAGAGATCCTGGAATGGTTGGCCATTGCCTTCTCCTGCTCATTTTACAGAAAAGGAAGCTGAGGCAGACAGAGTGAAGGGATCACACAGCTAGTGAGTGCCTCAGACCAGATTTGAGGCTGATTCTTTCTGACTCCAGGCTCAGTACTCTCTCTACTTTTGTCACCTCGTTGCTGGTCTGGCACATAGTAAGTGCTTAATACATGCTCCATAACTGATATGTCTGTATGTCATGATTTTTCTTCACTGTATGCACTTTCTACCCCCAGCAAAATGTTACCTTTTTGAAGGCAATGAGTGTTTTCATCTTTCTTTGTATCCCCAGAATTTAGCACAATGACTGAGACATGGTAAACATTGCTTGCTGGGTAAGACTTGAAAAAGGAAATGATATGAGAAGACATCTCCAGGCTGTCCCTTTGTGGAAGTGGCAGATCCACAAGACTTGTACATTGACTGTATTTTCAGACTGTTCATATGTATAGATTAGTTATAATTATTTTTCTCTTCTTTTTCTTTTACAATTATTATTTTTTACATGGGATGACTCTGGGAGGGAGAAATTATGGTGTTATATAAAAAAAAGACATCAATAAAACTTCATTAAAATGCTTGTTGATGGTTGATTGACACTGAACAGAGTGTCTGGCATACAGTAGGTGCTTAATCAACGCTTACTAAGTACTTCATTGAATTAACAAAGTGAAGCTATACCTGGACTCAGCAAAGAAATTAGTTTATGTTTGCATCAACCATTAAGGGTTTATAAAGTCCCTTTCTCACACCGATCCTTGGAAACAGTCAGTGCACAGAGTAACAAGCCCATTGTTCAGATAAAGAAACTGAAAATCAGGGTAGTTCATTGACTGGTTCCAGAAGCCGTGACTAGAAAATGTTGGATCTGGGACAGAAACTTCCACTACACAGTCCGAGGAAAACATCACTTGAACCTTCCCTACTTTCGTATTCCTACTGATTGTGTCCTTCCAGCAGCTGATACAGTGAAGCTGGGGCCTTCAGAGATGGCTACAGATTGGAGAAATATAACCACAGTTGCCCAGTTGAGAGAGGAAGAGAAAGAGAGAGAGAGAGAGGTAGATGAGAGGGAGATGAGGAGAAAGTGGAGAGAGAAGGGGGTAGGTAAGGAGAGAATAGAGAGAAAGGGGAGAGAGAGAGAGAGAGAGAGAGAGAGAGAGAGAGAGAGAGAGAGAG
>JAJPUD010000992.1:252225-262864 GCA_023553655.1 Myrmecobius fasciatus | reverse complement strand
AGAGAGAGAGAGAGAGAGAGAGAGAGAGAGAGAGAGAGAGAGAGAGAAGGGAGAGAGAGACACTCAGAGACAGGGAGAGACACACACAGGGGGAAACAGACAGAGAAAAAGAGGGAAAGAGAGAGAGAGACAGAGACATAGAGAGAGGGACAGAGACAGAGAAACAGAGGGAGAGAGAGAAAGAGGCAGAGACAGAGACAGAGAAAGAAAGATAGTGAAATAGAGGGAGAGAGACAGACAGACGAAGAAATAGAGGGAGAGAGAGAGATACAGAGAGGGACAGAGAGACAGAGACAGAGAGAGACAGAAATGGAGACACAGAGACAGAGACATAGAGAAAGACAGAGAGAGGGTGAGACAGAGACAGAGAAAGGGAAAGAGACAGACCAACAAACAGAAATAGAGGGAAAAAGAGGGAGAGAGAGACAGACAAAGAAATAGAGGGAGAGACAGAGACAGAGACAGACAGAGACAGAGAGAGAGAAATGGAGATAGAGACAAACACAGAGAAAGACACAGAGACAGACAGAAACAGAGGGAGAGACAGAGACAGAGAAACAGGGAGAGAGAGAGAGGCAGAGACAGACAGACAAAGAAATGGAGGGAGAGAGAGAAAGAGGCAGAGAGAACATGAAGGGGGGGGAGGATTTGGGGGAATCCTCTTGCGGCTTCGCTCTGTCTAGCTACAGAATTTACATACCGGGCCTGCATCCCATGGGGCTCCATCATTACCATCATCCAATAAAACTTACTAAGCACCAGGAGCACAGAGACCAGGCTGAGCTCACCTGATCATGCAGCCAGCTCCTTGGAGTGCTAAGTGAGCTTTCCCAGCCGGTGGCTCCCATCCCCTTACTACTCTGCTGCTTCCTCCATTTGACAAGGGCTGCAGGGGCTCAGGGTGATCGAGTCCCAAAGAGCCCGAGCCTCCCTGGGCTTTCTGTTCCCTGGATCTGTGGAGCTGGAAGGCGCCCCGTACAAAATCACTTTGTCACTGCCTCTACCACCCAGGAAATCTTATTCCTTGGGAAATGCTGATGGTGCAGGCAGGGAGCTTTTGAGTGTAAAAAACTTTCTGAATAATTTAGGCAAAGGGCTGAGAACAGAAACTTTACAAGGCCCGGCACTGAGGCTTTATTATCCATGAAGAAATTCACCGTTTCTCAAGTTTTTCAAGCATCCGAGCACAGACTGTCCAGGGCCCTGCTGACCCGGAATGGAGGGCTGTGACTTTGCCCTTCATCCTCGGCCGCCTGGCCCAGAAAGCTCGCACTTTGGCAGTCCCGGAAGAGTCCTGAGAAGGAATAAGTCATGGCTACCTCCGCTCACGGTCTGTGGTGTGAGAGAGAGCTCTCTCTCACACACACATGCAGAGCTGAGGGGCCGTTTCCCTCTCCAGCTCATCTGACGAATGAGAAAATGCACACAGCTCTGTCTGCCTCAGTTTCCCCATCTGTCAAATGAGCTGGAGAAGGAAGCGGTAAGTCATTTCGGTGTCTTTGCCAAGAAAGCCCCCAAGGGGATCAAGAAGAGTCGGATGTGAACAAAAAAGACTAAATGACAAGAATGAGGGACTGATTTACCTCCGTTTCCTCATCTGTAAAAAGAGTAGGAGAAGGAAAGAGCACAGAATCTCTGCCAAGAAAACTCCAATTGGAGCACCGGCCCTGGAGTCAGGAGGACCCGAGTTCAAATCCAGCCTCAGACACTTAATACAGACTGGGCAAGTCACTTAACCCCAATGGCCTCAGCAAAAACAAAAACAAAAACAAAAACAAAAAACCAGGAAAAAAAAAGAAAACTCCAATTGGGGCCAAGAAGAACTGGACATGACTGGTCACCATCACCACCAACAAGGGACACAGGGAATGAGGGAAATGTACAGGTAGAGTGAACGTTAGACTCATCACAAGCAAAATGTGAGGCGGGTGAAGTTTGGATCTTTAATTTTTCTCTCTGGGCAAGAGCTCCCCACTTGAATCCTCCGGTACCTTCCTTGGGCTCGCTGCTAATCCCATCAGCAGACAACTCTTTTCAGGTATTCGTTACTCCGTTGCTGTTTAATAAGGAATTCCAAAAATAGAAAAGCCTCCAGTTCCAAAGGAATTCCCATCTAATAGTAGAATTTCAGGTATTTTGATAAGTAATGGGAACAGGCACCATACTGGATCGAATATAGCTTATACTCAGATACCTCTTCCTGCCTGCAGCACATCAAGCAATCAATCTATTCAGTGACTGGCATGGGGCCTACAAATCTAGTTCAATACCCTTATTTTACATCAAGGTAAAATGAGGACCAGAGGAGAAATGTGACTTGCAGTAATTATAATACTAATTTGTATCTATATCTATATATATCAATCATAATGCTCTATTGTTTTAAAGTTTGCAGGAAACGTTGACACACATTATTCCATTTGAACAACAGTATCACCCCTGTGAAGGAGATGCTATCATCCCATTTTATAGATGAGGAAATTGTGGGCCAGAGAAATTAGGTGACTTGCCTAGCATCACTCGGTTCTTCATATTGGAGATAGAAATCATGGTGGTGGAAGGAAAAAAGCAACAGCTCTAAAAGCAGAAGACCTATTTAAATTCTACCTATTTATGACTTGGGTGACATTGGCCAAGTCATTTTTTTTGAGGCAATTGGGGTTAAGTGACTTGCCCAGGGTCACACAGCTAGGAAGTGTTAGGAAGAGGTCAGATTTGAATTCAGGTCCTCCTGACTTCAGGGCTGGCCAAGTCATTTCATTTCCTAGGGGCTCAGTTCAATGGGAGAGTTGGGTTACATGGCTTCTGTAATCCCTTTCAGCTCCTGATCTATGATCCTATATTTGATCCTGGGTTCGAGTCCGGGGTTTCAGTCACTAAGCTATGTGACCTCTCAACAAGTAGCTGAATTAGAGTTTCTATGTAAATTCTCCTGAACCACTTCTGGTTCTCCTACAACATCCTGCAGCTATAGGACAAATGCCACAAAGTTCTACCTTCTGTATTACCACTTCTGAATACAAATCTGCCAAGCTTGCCAAGGTAAGCAGTATTTCTGTGGAACATCACACGCTGAGCAGACTACAGAAATGCCCTCGTTCTCTAGGTGCTTCTCTCCCATAAGTCAGGTGGTGAGAACATAACCTTCTCTCTGAATCCTTTGGAAAAATTGCCAACAGGGCTGGAGTTGTGGAAGGGGCACATGGGTGTTCCATCATCTCCAAAATGGTAGATCCAATATCCATTCATCTCTCCATTTGCCTATCATAAGGAACCAACTGATGGAGTATGGAGGGGGAGGAAGAATATGGACTTGGGAGTCAGGAGATCTGGGTTAAAATCTTATAGAAAGGTTCCTGAGCTACTCTGTGGTATCCCAATCAGGATTTGTGAAACAAGAAGGCAGTAGCAACTGCTGATCCTGAAACAGGATCTCTAATCTTTCTAAAGCTGCTTTCTAGAGCTCCCTACAGAGCAGAGGCTCCCAATCATTTTATATCATGTTCCCTTTGGCAGTTTGGTGAAACTTAAGGATTCCTCACAACAGCATTTTTAAATGCATAAAATAAACTCTATAAGAGTACAAAGGAAACCAATTATACTGAAATACAGTTATCAGAAATTTTTTTTAAAGAAAAGTTTATGGCCGGATAAATTATAGCATATGAATGTTATGGAATATTATTGTTCTGTAAGAAACGATGAGCAGGAGGATTTCAGAGAGGCCTGGAGAGACTTACATGAACTGATGTTGAGTGAAATGAGCAGAACCAGGAGATCATTATATATGGCAACAACAATACTATATGATGATCAATCTGATGGACTTGACTCTTTTGAACTATGAGATGATTGAGGCCAGTTCCAATGATCTTGTGATAAAGAGAGACACCCAGAGAGAGAGAGACTGTGGGAACTGAATGTGTACCACAATACAGCCTTTTCACTCTTTCTGTTGTTGTTTGCTTGCATTTTATTTTCTTTCTCATTTATTTCCTTTTTGATCTGATTTTTTTTGTGCAGCAAGATAATTATATAAATATGCATACATATATTAGATTTAACATATATTTTTAACATGTTTAACATATATTGGATTACTTGTCATTTAGGGGAGGGGGTGGAAGGAGGGGAAAATTTGGAATACAAGGTTTTGCAAGGGTCAATGTTGAAAAATTATCCATGCATATGTTTTGAAAATAAAAAAAAGCTTTAATAAAAAAGGAAAAAAAGAAAAGTTTATGGATGTGAGATTAAGAACTCTCTTAACAAAGAGATTTAGGTCACTTGATGTCTCTAAATTAGCACTTCTATATTTAAAATTGCTTATACTGAGAGGAGAATGTACAATGGAGGAGCCCTTGGGAGTTTGGATACCTGCCTGGGGGGCTGATGAGCACAGGTAGAAACATTCTTCACTGGGAGCTCCTGACACTGATTACAACAACAACAAAAACAACAAACAAACAACAGCAAAAGGGGAAAGAAAATCTTAATGTGGTTTAGTGGAGAGGATACTGGAATTGGAGCCAGAGCACCCGAGATCAGATGCCAGTTGTTACTAACTTAGAACTCTGATTTTCAGTTTCACCATCTGTAAGAGGAGGGCCTTTTTCCTCCTACATCTATACTCTGTGTGTATAAAGGGTTACATTTGACATTTACTAGCTGTGTGACTCTGGCCAAATCACTTAACCTTGATTGCTTTGCAAAAAAAGAAAGAAAGAAAGGGTCGGACTAGATAATCTCATTTAGTTCTAACTCCTATGACACGTATGTCAGAGTGAAAGAATGCCCAATCTGGCCCATTCCTCTGATGAGAGATGGGACTGTAACTCAGGCAAATTGTTCCCCATTTGAACCCAAGAATTTTATGGTGATGAACATTCCACACTCTCCCTGTGCTTTCATAATAAGCTCATAGGATAACAGGATTATGGAATTAAAAGTTGGAATAGACCAGCTAGTCCAATTCTCTTATTCTATAGTTAAGGAAACTGAGGCTTGGGGAGGATGTGAGTAGCCCAAAGTCACAGGGATAGTAAATGGCAAAGCCAGAATTTGAACCCAGCCTCCCAGGAACCACAAATCTAAAAGCATTCTTTTGACTTTCTGCTAAAATACTTTTGTGTCCTAAGAGCAAATGGAAAAGAAACCAAAACACAACACAAAGCACCTGCCACCCCCTCACTCGTATCCTTCACGTATTTGTGTGTCTCACAACATTTTCTGAGCCGCTGTTCTCTATGGCTTTTCTGGGACACATCATTCATTTTAGAATTTCCATAATCTGGCCAGTCCAGATTCCTTTTCCAATAGAGCTGTGAATGATACTGAAGATAAGAGTTCCAGTTCTGTCAAATCTTCCTCAGTGTTTTCCCTCCAAAGCTCAGATCTGCCTTTGGTGTTTTTGAACAAAGATCAGAGAGTTTGATAGCTGGCAACCATGTAGCCTAATCACAGGAGAAAGGAACATCAAATAAGTGGTCCTCCAATCTCCTCTCCAAAGACTTCCGAGGCAGGACAGGCAATGCACCACTTCTGGCAGCAACCTGTTCCATTATTGGTCAGCACCTCCCTTTTGGACAGCTCTGATTCCTAGAAAGTGCCTCTTGGAGACTTTCCTCCCTCCCTCAGTTCTCCTGGTTCTTTCTGTTCTCTTGGATCATTCGGACCAAAACTAATTCCCCTTCTACAAGACAAACTTTGAAACATGTGAAGACAGCTCTTGTATCTCCCTTGAATCTTTTTTCCTCCTGGCAAAGCAAAAAACCACTGGTTCCTTCAACTGTCATGTGGAAAAGTGATCAGATTTGTACTGCTTAGTCCCAGGAGGCAAAACATTGAGTAAACTGATAAAAAAAAGCAGATAAAGCATTTATTAAGTACTTACTATGTGCCAAACACAGGGTTAAACTCTTAGAGACACAAGCCAACTGAATGATCCCTCCGCTCAGGGAGCATACATTCGAACAGGTTGAAACAAAATGAAAAGGAACTGGAAAGGAGGAGATGGGAGGTAGAGAAGGGCAAGACTCTGGCAAGGAGGCAAGAAGTACTGAGCATGAGTTGAGCTCAGTAAGACTATCTTGAAATGGCTGTCCCATCTAGGGCTCACCAACTGGGTCCTAGGGTGGAAACATCTTGAGAGGGACAAGGCTGTGGGTAAGGAGATGGTAAAGTATACAGAATGAGAAAAAGGCTTGATTTTAACTTATCTTGTGTGGGAAAAAACTTCCTAAAAACAACAGTTAGCCTAAATTGGAAATGGTGGTCTTAGGTGGTAGCCACTGCTTGAGGTCTTTGGGCAGAAAAGGATGGCCTCTTACCACTTATGTTGTAGAGGAAGTTTTTGTGAAGCGAAGGGTGAGCAGACCCCTCGGCTCTCTTCCATTTCTGAGATTCTGTCATTCCTCATGTCTCTGGCTCTCAGTAACTAGATATGGTCCAAAAACTGCCTTGCCTTCTGGGAAGCAACAGAACCAGCTCACTTCTGTTTTCCCATTCCTTAATTTTTTTTTCCTGTGAGTTTGGAACTACCCAAAGGATAGTCATTCCAAGCACATCTTTCATCCCAATTTAGATGCTTATTGAAAAAAAAGTTTAATTTAAAAGGCCGACCAGCAAATGACTAAATCAAAAGAGAACTGAGAAAACCTCACTGAACCATTACCATGGCAACTCAAGTTTCTAAAATTAACTTAAAGAAGAGTAATGTAAAAACCTGATCTGCCAGCAGGCATGAGACAGACCCAAACATGCTTCACAGCTGGCCTGGGGCCAGGGAGGAAATTAAAAGGGGGCACTTTGGCCATGAATGAGTTATGGCTCTGGGACACGGGGATCAGTGAAACAGTGATCTCCTGATTAAATTCAAAATAAGAAGGAGAAATATTTGGGGAAATTCAAACCTGAAGATAGATAGACAGGCATTTCTCCCAGAATACTTCATTCTCTTGAACGCAAAGTCTCAAAGGCTTTGGTGTTCTTCTTGCTCACTCTGAGGCATTGGGGAGGGGGCAAGATGAGCCCTAGCTTTATTATGTTCCCCTTCAACAAATGTCTTCATAATGAACAGTTATAAGAAAGACACAGAAGGCTTTTTTTTTTTAAAGAAAGCAGTCCACTATCAGTAACATCTCAATTCAAGACAAAATTCTCATCATAATTAGGAAAGTCTGACATCAGGGTAGGGAGTTAGTGAGTTTTTTTCCTTTTTTCTTTCTAATAATAAGGATAATAAGACTTCAAGGAGTTTGGTGCTAGATGACTCCTTGCTAAAGACAGAAAAGATAAATCTTTGTATAATTACAGATCAAGGATGGAGCTACTTAATATCTATTTCAATCTGTAACATCTTTAGCTTTTGCATATATCTTGTTTCCTCTTCACAATGACTCTGTGACAAATAAGGATGGGTATCCCTCTTCTATCTCTTCTTGCCTTCTACTTGCCTATTAAAAAGTCATATTGTCTCTTCCATTAGATTATAAGCTTTCTGAGGGCAGGGATTGTTTTTGCCTTCCTCTGTATCCCTGCTAGAAGCAGACCGGGGTTGTAGACAGCCAGCCAGTCTTGAAATCAAGATGACTGTGGGTGGGTCAAGTGTCCCTTCTGCCTGTCTGTGTGACTCTGATAATCAATCAGTACTCAAGAGAATCCGGTCAGACAGAGAAAGATCCAACCTGCGTAGGGAGAGGAAGTTTTCTGTACTGATTAATTTACAAGTCTAGTCCCTGTTTCTAGTAGTTTTATTCCCAGCCTAGCATCCTGCTTGATATATAGTATTTAAGTATAGTGAGTTTGCTGACATTCAGCTTGGAGGCTGATTGATTTCCATTTTATACATGATGAAGCATTGTCTCAGGAAATTAAGTCATTTGCATAGTTTTGTTAAGACTGCAAACACATGGAGGTGAGTTAGCAAATCCTGAAGCAAGGTTTGGGCATCTTTTGTTGGAGATGAGGGATTAGGGTACAAATTAAGAGGGGAATAAGTTATCTTATTTGAATTCACACTGAATATTTTCATTAGGCTGGAACCAATGACCATATTTTGTATAATCATGACTTCAAATAATATAGATTTGAACACAGATAACCATATCATGGGGATTCAATTAGGATATAGTTATATATGCCACAAATTGTACTGGATTGGCACAATAGTGCCCCTGAACTCAGCCAGGACACTGAGACAAGTGGCAAACCAAGGGCCAAAGCAGAAACTCAGACTAAGACATCCATGTCTCTAGTTTCGGGAGGCAAGGAACATCTAGAGTTACCAGGGAAGCTGAATCTTTATTTGATTGATTCAATTTGATTCCCTAACTTATTTATCATGGCAAAGATGTGCTAGAATATGGCAGCCTCCACCAAGCTTCTTCCTGACTCAATGATCCTGTCTGAGGCATGAGCTTACCCCTATTCCTTCTAATTCCACATACAATCCTTTTTAGATCATACTGCTCTGCTGCTCTTAGGGGTGAGCAGTCTTTTCCAGGTAAACAAGGGGAGCTTCCTTAATAGAAATTAGTATTACTTGTGCATTGATGAAAGGAAATTGAGAGCTAAAAGGCCAATAGCTCCATCATTCTTTCTACCTTATGATACTCTGAACTTCCAACGGACTTTTTATTGATTGTGACTTAAGCAAGCATATTTACTAGGCAATACGATGACTGTTTGAAAGACAAATTATCAGAATAAAAAAGAAATCAATAAACCTTACAAACCAATATGTATGGAGCACAAAGCCATGGAGAAAAATATACCTCTGCTGGCAGCAATTGATCTTATAGAATCTGTTAATCCCAATAGGAAGGTGACTAGATGCCCAATTGCCATTTCTTAGAAGACAACCCCAGTTTTTGGAGTTCATGTGCAAAGAAATAGGGAGGGGTGACATTGTCTTTAGGTCCCAGAATGGAATTTATGGCCCAATCCACTCCATCCCCCAAAGGGCAGACTTTAAACTCATTTCCTCTCTGACCCACAAAGTGTTTGTAGCAGAGGAAAGTTCCTCTGTAATGATGTTCTCAGGTTTCTTAGGGCACAGGCCACGTGGAAAACACGTCTGGAATCCATTGGTGAAGGGGCTGTCACAGAAAAGTCCTATTTATATTTCTTACCATAGAGGCTTTCCTTGACTGCAAGGTGGAGATTGGAAAATTAAATGCTTACTGGACCCTCGATGAACTGCATGGCCAATTGGTGTTTGGTCCGATAATAAGACTCGGCAAGTTAGAGTGCAATCAATGCTTTATTGAGCCTGCAGCATCAGCAATCCAGGCTGGGGAGACTGCTAGCTTAAGCATGATTCAGGCAGAAAAGTATCAGTTCTTAAGTGTTCTATAATAATACTCAAAATCTGGAATTAAAGAAGGGCTAATCTTAAAAGTTAGCTAGAGAGAAAAGGCCAGTTTTCACTGACCAGGTGGCCATCAAATCAAATCTTCAGGGGCTGAGATGAGCAAGCAGAAACCATTTACTGACCTTGTTCCTATTTAATACAAGTCAAAAAACACTTACCAAGCAGCTGAGGAATAGGATGCTGAACCCTGGCCCCTTGTGCCACCTTTTTGTATTATTATTATTATTAATATTATTATTATTAATCTGTAGTGTCTGACTTTCCCACTTGGAGTTTTTTTTTTTTTTTTTTAGAAAAGATACTTGAGTGGTTGGCCATTTCTTTCCCCAGCTCATTTTACATTTGGGGAAACTGAGGCAAACAGGCCCAGGGTCACACAGCTAGGAAGCATCTAAGGCCAGATTTGAATTTTCCTGACTCTAGACCCAGTGCTCTATCCACTGTACCACCTAAATGCCCTATTTTCCATCATACCTTTCACATATTCCAGGATCCATAGACAATGGTTTCCTTCTCATTCCCCACACAAGACATTCTATCTCCTGGTATGTTCACCGGTCAGAAGGCTCTTCCTACTCTTTCCTACCTCCTGACTTTCCTCGATTTCTTTAGGTCTCAGCTAAAATTTCACCTTCTGCAAGAAACCTTTCCCAGTCTTTTTTAATGCTACTTCCTTCACTCAGAGATAATCCCTCTTTAACCCTGCATCTACCCTGTTTGTCCACAGTTGTTTCTAAGTTGTCTTCTCCATCATATTATAAATTCCGGTAGGTCAGGGGCTATTTTCACTTTTCTTTGTATCCCTAGAGCTCAGCAGAATACCTAGAACAGATTGGGTGCTTGATTAATGATTATTGGCTTGAATGGACTTATCTGGGCATTCAAAGATAAAACTGGATAGTTCCTATGCTCAAGAAATTCACATTTGGAGGCAGCTTGGTGGTGCTTTTGATAGAGTACCAATTTGGGACCTTTAAAATGCGACCTCAAACACTTGACAATTATTGGCTGTGTGATGTTGGGCAAGTCACTTAACCCCAATTGCCTTGCAGGAGGAAAAAGAAATTCACATTTTACTGGAAGGATATAATACGTACATGGATTAATACATGTAAAATGCAGACAGGCACTGAACTTGTGACTTCATTGGTATTGGGAACTCCCAGGTGGGGAAATTCCTTCTCTGCAACTCATGGCTAGACTAGAACCCAGGATCAGATATCTATCTATCTATCTATCTATCTATCTATCTATCTATCTATCTAT
>JAJPUD010000992.1:209473-245757 GCA_023553655.1 Myrmecobius fasciatus | reverse complement strand
ATTTTTTTTCTTTTTTTTCTGAATGAACACTTATATTAAGCACCTACTACTGCTAGGTAACAAAGTGATACATAAAAAATGAAACACTGCCTGCCCTCAAGGAGCTGACATTCTCTCTTAGGAGAAAACACACACATGGGAAAAGCAGCATTTCTTCTTGTGTTTATGCCAGACAAAGATCTTTGCCCAAATCGGAACAGCAGTTATTATTATAGACTTGGGAAATAGCACTAAGCATTGCAAGGTACTTGGCATATATTGTCTCCTTAGATCCAGACAGTCATCCAGGAAGGTTGTTCCATTTTTATATCTATTTTACAGATGGGGAAACTGAGACTGAGACAGGTGAAGTTTCTTGCTCAGGGTCTAGAAGTGTCTGGATTCGAATGCAGGATTTCCTGACTCCCAGACCAGTGCCTTCAGAAATAGCATCAGCAACTGTCCATTGCATATTCTCCTACACTAGTGGCTCTGGCCCTTTGCTAAGAGTACCGAAGAGATCAAAACAAGAAGCACCCAGCAAACTGAGCCAGCTAAAAGTTTAATTAAATACAATTGCTAGTTGTTCTTCCCTTTCTCAAACAGCCTCATGCATATTCATCACCGTAATTATTGTAGTAAAAAAAACAAAAAAACAACCCTGCTCCACAACTCATTATTTCACAATCTCCATCTTCTACATGCCTGGAATTTTGCATAATTACCGCTGAAATTAATTGCAAGTTAGTTAATTTTATACTTTGTCCTTTCAAACTTAATTGGAAATTAATTTAAAAAAAAAAACCACAACACAACCAAAAAGCCCAAATCATTGTGGAAGAGACGGTAGACCAGACTGTGGTCTGCATGAAAATGCTGGTTAATTGCTTGTAGAGTACATGCACCAGGAATTGCATTTACCCTGAAATACAGGCCCAATCCCACAGCACAGACAGTGTGGAGATTTTTAAACTAAGCAACCAACAATCAAGATTTCTAATCAGTGTTAAGTAGCCATGGCGACAACCTTGACAACTTTGGCCATTGGGTTCTCAAAGTGATCACGTAAGCCGACCTTGTCATTGTCACTATCCCCTGCCTTCCAAAACTTACAAATGCTTATTTAGTACCTGGCATCAATCCACCATCTTATCTGCTTTTTTTTTCCCCTCCTGCCCCTATTAAAAAAATTATGTCTTTCTCTTCACGGTTGAGCTATTTTAATCTCAGCATTTCTATGCACAGATCAGATAATGCCATTTCCATGCTCAACCACCTTCATTGGCTCCCTATGGACTCTAAATACAGACATTTTCTCTAGGTCTCCATATTGCAGCTTCCTACCTAATTTTTTTCCTGGCTTATTTCATATTACTTACCTTAAAACACTATACATGAGAGTATAGTGTAAAACATTGTATCTTAGATTATTTTTTATATTTTATATTATTTCCCACTTCCATAATCTCTATTGGATATTCCCCTTTCTCAATCCCTTCTCTAAATGATTCTGTTCTCTCAGAAATCTTATTTTTCTTTAAACCTCCCACATCTTCCATGATATCTTCCTCAATTCTCCCTGTTGTTAATACCCTAGTCATCCCAAATTATCTTTGTTTATGTATCAGAAGATATACTATCATCTGCTAATAGAATGTAAATTCTTCGAGGGCAGGAACTGTCTTTACTTTTATTTATTTTTTTATTCCAAATACCTAGCAAGCAATATAATAATAAATGCTTATTGCATTAAAATGGCCCAAAGCAGAGATGTCAGATTGAATTCCCTGAGTCTTTTCAAAGCACCATGCCCACATCAGATTAAAATATAATTGGGAAATATTTAACAATAAATAAACCACAACATAATGTTAATTTGTGGTCTTCCATGTCTGTATGCTGCCAACAGAAATCTGCTTCTATGTGAAATTTTTCCCATAGCCTCATCTTGCAGAAGTCTGTTTAATTTTTTTTTGTTTGTTTGTTTCTGTTTTTAACTGATTTCCTCTTGAATGACCTGACCTCAGTTTCTCTGGGGCATTCTTGTTTTCTATCTCTGTTCTAGGACATTTGAATCACAGAATCTGAGAATTGGAAGGGACTTTGGAGTCCATTCAGTCCTACCTGAGCCTGAACAAGAAACCCTTCTATAAGATGTACAACAAGAAGAGATGAGGAAGGGAGTCCATTGGAAACACTGTGGATAGCTTGGGTAAATGCAGAAGATGGGAGTATTAGGTTCCAGGCTAGTAGCTCAATTTAGCTGGAATAAAGATTGCATGGACTGTGATGTCCATGATAAGTTTGGAAAAGCAGATTGGAATCAGATTGTGAAGGGCTTTCATTAATAAATAGTGAAAAAGGGATTTTATGCTAGAAGCAATAGGGAGCCACTGACAACTCTTGAGTCAGGGAGTTACATGGTTAGAATTGTATATTCCTAAACACATTTAGCAGCTGTATGGAAGATGAGTTAGAGAAGAATTTGGAATCAGGGAGGGGATTATTAATTTTACTATTACTATATATGGTAATTACTGGTACTACTGGGATATAATAGTATTAATATTAGGAGGTGAATAGTATAAGCAAAAAAGTGATGAGAACCAGAATTAGGATGTTTTTTGGGGACAATGAAAGGGGACTGAAAAAATACTTTGGTAAGACTGAATGGAGAGGATGAGGGAAAGAAAGAGTGAAGGATAACTCTGACTTGTGAATTTAGGAGGCTGGGATAATACTGGCATCCTCCACAGATCTAGGGGGTTTAAAAGAGAAGAAAGGGAAGGATGTGTGAATTCTGTTTTGGACATGATGAGTCTGAGATATTAATGAGATACATGGCTTGAGATGTTCAATAGGCAGCTGGCAATATTGGAGGAGTTTAGGAGATATACGAGGGTTAGGTAGATAGATTTGGGAATCATTGGCAATTCGCTCAAAACTAAGCCCAGAGAAGGTGAAGGAGATCTCCAAAAAGAGTTGAGAAGGAAAAAAAGAAGGGACAAAACAAGACAAGCCAGAGCCCTGGGGGATACCCATGCTAAGGTCCAGGATGGTCCAGCAGAAGTGACTGAGAGGCAATGATCCAGTAGAGAGAAGGACCCCAAAATTGCAGAGTCATAGAAGACAAGGGGAAAAGTCTCCAGGAGAAAGGAGAGATCAATACTGTCAATGTCTATAAAAGCATTGAGAAAAGGCCATCAGATTGAACAGTTAATGAATCAGTGGGAAAAAAAAAAACTTCAGTTGAGTGATGGGGTCAGAAACCAGACTGCAAGGGGTGAAGAAGTGAGGGGGGGATAAGGAAGTGAAGGCCATGATTACAGATGATTTCTTAGGTGTTTGGCCATGAAAAGGGATGAGCTATAATACAACACCATGAGGGGATAGTGGGGTCAAGTGAAGGGATGTGAAAGATGAGGTAGATCTAAGGATGTTTCTAGGGAAGATGCTATTGGGGTAGAAAGATTTAAGATGAGAGAGCAGGGAAGGATCATAAAAGTGGTTTCTTTCAAGCTGATCTCAGCAACCAAAACTCCAGCAGGTCTAGGGAGAGCAAGTGCCCTTTGATAGCTTCAAGAGAACCAGGAGGCCTTCTCTGCTTCCCTGGGCACCTTTGGAGCACAGGGTGCCTGAGTACCAGAGGAATTGGATAGGGAGGTATATATCTTACCTTCTAATCTATATACTGAGGAGACTTGTTCGGAAGAGACCCTGAACTCTGACCAGAAACCCAAATGAGGATTTTGGATCCAAGTCTCCCAGCAGTAGAGCTTGGAAAAACCTTCTGTCTCTTGAGATGCAGAATAAGTCATGGGTCGAGGGATGCCCGATTGCCCTAGAGTCATTACCCATGGCTGCAATGGCATTAGGAACAAGTGAAACACCTGGGATCTTGGGGAAGAGTAATTCTTCCTAAAGATCACCATGTTCTATCATAAGAAAAAGCTACATGAAAACCACATGGAGGGGTTATCAAATAGACTTTTTATAGATGCCTTTTTCTCCCAAATTTTCTGCACACCAGAAGGCTGTGTAGCTATGGCACAAGTTTAAAATTCCAGCCTCCTTTAAAATTCAGCTTGCTGAATACTAGCTCTTTCTCATTTCTCTCTCTTATTTCTCTTTTTCTCTCTTTTTTTCTTTATTTCTCTCTTTAGAAGAGATAAAAGACAGAGATATAGAGAAGGGAGAGAGAAATGAAGAGGAAGAAGAAGAAAAAGGAGAAAAAGGAGGAGGACGAAGAGAATACACAGTATCTGATGTTTAGAGCTACAAGAAACCCCAAAGATCATTCTAGTCAATCCCAAAATTTTACAGATGAAGAAACTGAGGCCCAGAAAAATGCAGTGCCTGTCCAGTGTCATATAGTAGCAGAATCAGGTTTTGGGCCACTTGCCTACAACATTCTTGAACATCTCACAGCTACTAAATGGCAGATACACCCAGTGCTGGGTCCAGGTGTGGATTATTGGGGTGAATGGTACTGGACTTGAAGGCAAGAAAAGCTCTGCTCAGATCCCACCTCTGACACGGGCTGTGTAACTCAAGTAAATCATTTTACCTCTGTCTGCCTCAGTGCCTTTGTCTGTGAAAATGGGAAAACCATTCCTACCTGAATGGGCTCCCTGAATTATGGGATCATAGACATAGAACTAAAAAAGATCTTGGAAGTCCATCTAGCCCAACCCCCTCATTTTATCAACCAGAAAATTGAATTCTTGAAAGTTGAATTATCTTTGGGCATTGTGAAGGTGGTAGGTTCCAAAGACAGGATTTGAACCCCAAATACAGCTTGCTTTCTATCACACTAGAACGTCTCTTGCAATGGATCACATCATGTACATAAGATATTTTACAAACGTTAAAGCGCCAAGTAAACGTCAGTTATTTTATTATAATTATGCATTCTGTTCCCTTCTTAAATGGAATTTGGAAAGAAATCATCGTGGGACAAATTTCTGTCCTATGTTAATTCTTTTATATTTAATGTTCTGCACACTGTTACACAGGTAGATAAAAGAACTTTTTTTTTTGCAAATAACTGAAGAAAAATTTTGGGATACAGACCCCTCTATCCTAGGATCACTGAAGGCATTTTCAGGAGCCTTTCAAGATCAGACAGGATGATGGGGACAAAAGGGATGTACCCACATGATTTTTATTTTGTCTGTTAAATCTCTATATTTTGAAAGCTTTTCATTCCATGTGTTTTGGAGATGATTAAGGATGAGTTTAGATATATTACTTCTCTGGGACTCAGTTTCCCTGGATATAAAATGGGAGAGTTGGGTTATATGGTCTTGAACTTCAAAACTCTGAAGGTTAAATTGGGGTAATTGTGAGCAATTTATGTTCACATGTCTATTTCCATATATTTTATTCGTTGAACTCTCAAGGATATTTAAGAGCTTGTATTGGCAGTAAGGAGATTGATAATGTTCATTTATGAAAGATTTTATTACTGCACTTACAGAGAGGAAGTGGGACCTAGAAGAGAGTGACTCGGCCTTCTAACCAAGAAGATCCACATGTAAAGCCCTCTCACAGGCGCATAATAACTATATGACCCTGGGCAAGCATTAAAACTATCCACTGCAGGGATGATGAGACCTGTTCTGGTAAAGTTCTCTGCATCAGTGAAATCACAAGTCCAATCCCTATCCCTTCACCATCAATAACTTGGAAGAAATAGAAGATTTCTCTGACCACCCAATTAAGTGGAGGGTCATTTTTATTGGGCTTAAAGGAAGCAAGTCCAGCTCTTTTAGGTAGCTGGGAACTCATCACTGGGGTTAATAAAAGAAAACTCCTAATCGCAGTAGTAATCTGAAGGAAACCTTGTTAGAAGTGGGATTATCGTCTCCTTGCTAATAAAACAAGCTAACGCCAGCCACATTTGCTTGGTCTCAGTGAAAGAGGGCAAAGAGAGTCAACAGCCCATGAACAAATGGGCTACTTAATGGATGACTCTGGACCTGACCAGAAATCCACTGGGCAAAACCCACCTTGCCTACTTCAGCCTAGGTTAATGCAGAACACACACACACATCCCTCCCCATACACACTCACTTTTTTTTGAGCCTCACAGTATGTGCACAGAATACTGATGAGTTAAAACCCCACTGAATTAAACATTTGCTATGGTTAAACAGACCTTATTTTAAAGCGTGCAAAAATAATTACTCCTGCACAACTGGTCCAACCAGCAATGTGCAAAAAAACAAGCTGTGCTAGCTGCTGATGGAGTCACACTTCTTTTTTTTTTGAGGCAGTCACGGTAAAAGCAGGAGAAAAAACCCACAACTTTTAAGATTTTTATTTCTGCAGGGAGTTTGAAGGGCAAGACTAGGACAAGTGTTCTGCCATTTTGGCCCATGACAGGACCAGGAACATGAAGAGCTTGTTGACATGGAGATGGCCCTACCAGAGAGGGAAGAGAATTTGGAAATCACTGAGTCTCACCTGAGTGAGGGGAAGGAATAAAACTCACCCACTGATCAAAGTAATTTCAAGAAGATGATAATAATTAAGGGAGGGATCTGGAAATGTCTTGTAGAGAGTATGGCAGCTGAGGACTTCTCTGGAGAAAGCCACAAGTCTGGGAAGCTTTTAGGGAGGCTTTTCCAGCATGGTCCTGAATGTAGTGCTGAGGAAATAAATGAGCAGAATATAGAAGGAGGAAGGAAAATGGCAGGCGTGAGAGACTCAAGAGATGATGGAGAAGGGGCTATGAGTGATGAGACAAAGAGAAGGCAAGTATTTGGATCCTTCCAATTAGAGAAGGGTCTTAAAAATCGTAATCATCGTCAGGAAAAAGAAGTGATGAAGAGTATTTGAAGGAAGATTTTTTTGGCAATTGTGTGCAGGATGAATTGAAATAAGGATAGGGGGACAAGGAAGGTATCTGTCACAAGAGGCTTGTTGCAAGATGAGGAAGACAGATTAAGTTTCTTCCTTCAAAAATGAGTTTTCTGATAAAAACTTCATTTCTCAAAAAATGTATTCACACTTTATGTTATATATATATGGAAGGGAGTCAAATTTATAAGAATAAACATTTATGAGAGTCATACCCCAATGGATAAATAGTGATAGATATGAACAGACAGTTTTCAGAAGAAGAAAACAGCTCTCTAGAGTTATATGAAAAAATTCTCCAAATCGCTTACGAGAAATGGAAATTAAAACAATTCAAAGGTACCCCCTCATACCTTTCAGACTGCCTAATATGAGAGAAAAGAAAATGAAAAATGGATTAGGGATACTAATGCACTGTTGGTTGCTGTGATCCAATCGGGAGAGTAATTTGAAACTATGCCCTAAGATTTATAAAAGTGTACATAGTGTATTAGGTCTACACCAGAAAGAGATCAAAGAAAAAGGAGAAAGACCTGTATGTACAAAAATATTTATAACATCTTTTTGGTGGTGATAAAGAATTGGAAACTGAGGGGATACTCATCATTTGGAGAATGGCTGAACAAGCTGTGCACAATTGTGCTGGAATACTATTGTTCTACAAGAAATTATGAACAGGAAGCTTTTAGAAAAACACTGGAAGATTTACATGCACTGACGCCAAGTGAAGTGAGGAGAATCAGGAGAATATTGTACACAGTAATAGGAAGATTGTAGGGAGGCAGCTGTGAATGATTTAGCTATTTTCAGCAATACGATGATTCAAGACAATTCCAAAGGATTCATAATGAAAAGTACAATGTGTTCCAAGAGAAAGAACTGATGGAGTCTGAATGTAGACTAAAGGATTTTTGTGTAAAAAATTTTTTTTTGCTTGTGTTTTCTTTTACAACATGGCTAGCACAGAAATGCTTTGGTGGGCATGTAAGTATTATATTTGCTTGCCTTCTTAAGGAGAGGGAGGGTAGGAAAAGAAAGAATTTGGAACTCAAAATTTTAAACAGATAAATCTTAATTCTTTTTGCTTGCATGTAATTGAGAAAAAAAATCTTTAAAAATATCCTGGAATCAATTAAGAGGCAGCAAGCTGCAGAGAGCAAGCCTTCTAGCTATGTGACTCTGGTTAAACCATTCAACTTCTGACTGCCTCAATTTTTCTCAACTGTAAGAGGGGGATAATAATAGCATCTAGTTCCCAGGATTGTTGTGAGGATAAAGTGAAATAATAAAGAACTCTACAAACCTTAAAAAAATGACATAAATATTATATAATATACAAGCTATTATTATTCATCAACAAGCATTTATTAGGTATGTCTTACTTTCTATTATTCTGTTCTATACTGTTCTATATTCTATATAGAATAGTAATATATATTCTATACTATTCTAATAATATGTCTATTATGAGGTAGGTACTGGGAATAGAAGGAAAGAAATGAAACAATTGGTTTTTTTGCTGCAAAGGAGGTAAATTTCTTTATCTGTTCTCTAGGATCAGTATTGATCAGTACAATCAATGTGAATCTGTGTCTTTTTTTCACTTATATTATTATTGGGGACACTGTGTATCATTCTCTGATTTCTTCTAACTTCTCTCTGTATCAAGTCATATAAATCTCAGGTTTCTTTGAATTCATCACATTGGACACTTCTCATAGCATAAAAGTATTCCATTCTACTTTTATCACAATCTGTTCAGTCATTCCCCAACTGATGGACATTCACTTTCCTTCTAGTTTTTGCTATCTTCTTCCTATGCTATTATGAATATTTACCTAGAGGCTTCATTTTCTATTTTTATTTATTTTGGGGATAAGGATAGGATGGTCTATGCCTAAAAGTAATATCATTGAGTCAAAGGACATAGATAATTTAATGATTTTTTTGCACATTTCCAAATTAATAAATGTTTGTTGAGTTGGACTAAATATATAAAAAGTTCTTTGTTTAGGGCTGTACCTATGAACTACTGTGCTGGGGCCAAAGACATCTTTAGTTGAGATGGCAGACAGCAAAGTACCATTTTTTTTCAAGTAGGATACATTTTATTAATGGAGTTGATGGTTCCCTCAGTTTAGTCAAAGATCCTTAGCAGGATAATTCTCTTTTTATAGTTTCTGGGGAGTACAGGACAAAACACAGGAAGGGTGGGTGAGAAAATATGCAACTGATTATAGGATTAGTGGATAAGGTACCATTCTCAAGGGAGGAAGACTAAGATTTCAAGACATTGGCATGAGATTGCTGCCAGGGAGGTCACTGAGGGGAGATGCAGAGGGAAGGGAAGGATTCACCTTTCGTATGACATCCGGCAGTTTTTTACTCTAACTAAACAGTTTTGCTAAGCAGGTAGAGTCCTGAAAGTGCTTGCTGTCAGAAAGTGCTACCAGAGACCACGAAGTGCTGCACCCTGGGGCAATGCCCTCATTGAACCACCCTGGGTTTGCCCTCTGCTTTTTAGCTTGATCACCTGGGTACCTCTCTGGACTCTGGCTTTGTCACTGGAGGATGCTTCTGCCTGGACCACGCTGCAATATCTCACCTGTTTGGTGGAGATACTCCCAATTACCATTCATCAATATTATCTCCAGGGGTGTTAGGATGATCAATCATGGAGCTCACGGGCCAAGTTTTAAGTTAGCAGAGAAAGGTGCTACATGCAACACTCCATGCCTATTTCTGGAAGAAGTGCTGCAAAGATAGTAAAATGAGGGCACCCGCTTCCATTCTCCCCACAGATTTTCCACGTGGCTTAGCTTTAAAAATGGACCAGTCTTAATTCATCTTTCTCTTGCCATTGACTGGATGGAAATATAGAGCAATGAGCATGAGATTTGGGATTAAAAAGCTTTGGATGGCTGTAATCTAGGATACTATGACTGAACACTGAAATCAATTATATATGCAAGCTCACTTCCTATAATTAATAAATTGCTTAAAAATTAAGTTAGATAAATTTAGAATTTAATTGCATATTGAATTGAATTGTATATGTACTCAGCACAGCGACTGGCATATAGTAGGTGCTTAATAAATGCTGGAGAACTGCTTGACTATGTATGGACTCTGACTTATGTGTAGTGCTTTAAATGCTATTTTTTTTCCCTTCTGGAATACAAATTTAAAAAAGAGGTGTTGTCATTACGCCAACTGTTCCTTTTGAATTACTTTGTAAAAAATACATTATAATAATAATGTAATTGTCTGATGTTTTATATAGCACTTTAAGCTTTTTAGAGGCAGAATAATATTGGGAATACAATACTGGTATGGGAATCAAGAAAACCTCGGTTCCAATTCCATCCTGACTCTAAATCCAGCACCAGTAAAATGACATTTCTCATTTGATCCTCATAGCAATCCTAGGAGACAGGTCCCATAGATGCTGCTATTCCCATTTAACAGATGAGTAAACTGAGGTTCAGTGTCACACAGCTAAGACATTTGAAAGCAGGACTCTCCTGACTTCAGACCCTCCATTCCATTATGCTTCTTCCTGCTGGAGAAGTGGGTAGATCAATGGATATGAAGTCAGGAAGAGCTGAGTTCGAATCTATCCTCAGAAACTTGTATGGCTCAAGGCTCTTAACATCTGTCTGCCTCAGTTTCCTTATCTGCAAAATGGGGGTAATAACACCACCTGCCTCTTGGGATTGTTGTGAAGGTCAAATGAAATAATATTGCTAAAGCACTCAACAAACTCCGAAGTCCTATATAATTGCTAGATATTAGAGTCACTGCATGTGTATACACTGCCTTAAGATTTATGAGAGACAGCTCAGCTTGATACAGCTGTTCTCAGATGTATTGGCCTTGGGATATCTCGACACTGGCACAAAGTATTGCTGACCCCCTCCCCCCAACAGCTTTGGTTTATGTGGATTAAATCTGCTGATTACCATATTAGAAATGAAAACATCTCGGTTATATGGTGAAAATCATTTTGATCTAGTGGATCTCCTGAAAGGATCTCAGGATCCACCCTTTGAGAACTGTTGGTTTTGTGCACTGAGAAATGTCTTAGAAACTAGGAAGACCTGAATTCAAGTCTCTCCTCTGAACCAAGAGATCCTGGGGAAGTCCTCAATTTTTCAATGCTCTAGGAAACACTCTATGTCTATACTTTGCAGAGAAGAGGCTGATTGGGGGTTTCCCTCACCTGGATCATCACCATAATTGAATAATTCCAAATCTAGTCCTACTCCTTAGCTTTTACAGAGAATTTACAGATAAATAGCTCTGTGAGGTGGATCATGTGAGTTATTTATTTGTATGTTGTATTCCTGTGGTATAAATAGGGAGCTCATAGGTCTGATCATGTTACTCCTTTCCTCCATAAACTCCCATGGCTCCCTATTATTTTTGATCCACAAGAATCAAAGATGAATTCCTCTGCTTGCCATTTAAAGCCCTTCACAAAAGATCTCCAGGCTTTTTAATACACTATTCTTTTACCCTGTGGATCAACCAAGCTCACTTTCTGAGACTGCATGTCCCAGCTCTGACTTTACCCAGCTGTATCCCCATCACTCTTCTCACTGGGAATCTTTTGGGACCCTTTGACGTATACCCACTTTGGGCACTATCTCTAGTTTTCTGTGCTCTCCTCTACCTCCAATTACTCTGGATATTTACACGGTTGCATATGTGCCTTTTCCCCTCATGGAATAGAACCTCTGGAAGGCAGGGCTCATATCATCTTTGTCTTTATCCCTTTATCCCTTTATCAGCTAGTCTTGCACTTTATAAATCTTTGTTGAATCTGACCTTTTTTTTTCCTCCCAGGACTTAAACACCTTGCCTCTTGCATGTCCCGGGTGGTGAAGAACAGCTTTCTTCCATCCTCTGCAAGTATCATCCTTCCTATTTTCAAAGCTCTTTTCTATTCAGGTCCAGTTACACATCAGGATCATCTTTTCTTAAACTTTTCTGTCTCATTAACACCAATTTCTGATAGCTTCTTACTCTTCATCCCTACTCCTTTATTCCCTCCAGTGTCATGTTATTGAGAAGGGATGAGTGAGATCATGGATCTGGAAGACTTTAAAGGTCATTGAGTTCAACCTCCTCATTTTATAAATATGAGAATATGATTATATTCTATTTCTCTGTAAAGTCTCTGAAAAACATAAGAGGATTAGGACTAGATTTGGAAGTATTCTATTATGGTGATCATCCAGGTGAGGGAAACCCCCAATCAGTGTAAGATAGCCTCTTCTCTGCAAAGTATAGACATAGAGCATTTCCTAGAGCACTGAAAAATTAGGACTTGCCCAGGATCTCTTGGCTCAGAGGAGAGACTTGAATTCAGGTCTTCCTAGTTTCTAAGACATTTCTCAATTCCCAAAACCAACAGTTCTCAAAGGGTGGATCCTGAGATCCTTTCAGGAGATCCACTAGATCAAAATGATTTTCATTATATTACCAAAAATATTATTTTATAAAGAATGAGAAAAATTGAAGTTCAAAAATGTTAAGCAATTTGTCCAAGGTTACATAATTGGAAAGAACCCCCAAAAGGATTTAAATCTAAGTCATAGGATCATAGATTATTCAGAGCCAAAAGAGACCTTTATGACCTCAATTCTTATGCCCAAACCAGGTAGGAAGAGAGTTGGATAGATGGATGGATGGATGGATAGATGAATATATATGTGTATATATAGATGAATGGATAGATAGGTGACAGATACATGAAAAATGATACAGATAATTAGAAAAATAGGTGACAGATTGATAAAATATTAATTAAGTACTTATTATGTACCAGCCACTGTGACATACAGTGAGAATACAAATACAAATGAAAAGCAAGATAGTTCTAGCCCATGCTTACATTTTAATGGGGGAAGACAACACCCAAAAAGAGTCATAAAGAGGGAGAAGGAGAAAGGTCCTCCCCGGAAGTCGTGGGCTTCTCAAATGGAGGTTCAGAGCCCAAGTCACTACATAGTGCACATCACCTTGTTCCTCATCACCCGGCCCAGAACAAGCTCGGGGACACTGAGCCTGTGCCAGTGTAAAAGAGATCGGGCACTCATGGGAAGGCTGGCAGAGCCATGGTTAAGTCTCAGACTCCTTGACTTAGAGACCAAAGCTGTCTTTCTGAGACCCTCTCTATTGCACATAAAAGTGTCAAGAACATTTCTCGCTTCAGAATGAGACTGGTAAATATACAAACATCTTGAGGTACGGGGGGGGTGACCCGTGGGGTCTCCCAGCTCTGTCTAGACACAAAACCAACAGAGCATAATGCATAAGAGTGTTTTACAGCCAAGAATTGGTTTTTTTTTTATCTTGTTGCTTCTCTGAGGGGATAAATCAGGCTTCCCAGGTTGAGAGGAACGTGTCTTTCTGAGAGTGACTTTCCTGAGATGAGTGAAGGACAAATGGAAAAGTAACAGAAGGAAACACTGCTCAGAAGGCAACCTTCCACTACCAGGGACCCTTTACGTCCATTTGGGGAATGGAAAAGTGCAGAAAATCTGAGACGTGAGCACGAGCTGCCCATTTGTTTCTGGATAATAAAAACCAGCATCCTTTCAGATGATCATCCATCAGAACGTAATGGTATTTAATAAAATTCTGGTTATCCACTCCATATATGTGGGTCTATACAGCAGCTAGGTGAATCAGTGAATGGAGTGTGCGCCTGGAGTCAGGAAGACCTGAGTTCAAATACAGCCTCAGACACTTACAAGCTGTGCTACTTCATCCTGATTGCCTCAGTTTCCTCACCTGTAAAATGAGCTGGAGAAGGAAGTGACCAACCACTCGGGTATCTTTGCTGACAAAACCCCTAACGGGAAGGAGGTCAGTCATGGAGATCTGGACATGACTGAAAAGACTGAACAACAATAAGTAGGGCTGGTATGATATAAATAAGTTAATCATAGCAGCATAGACTTGCAGCTAGAGGTGCCATTAAGTCTAAGTCCCTCCTTTTATAGATGGGGAAACTGAGGCACAAAGAGCTTAACTGATTTGCCAAGGGTGAAACAGCTAGCAAATTTCTGAGGTGAGGTTCAAACTCAAGTTTCTGTGATCCTAATTTCTTTTTTATTTCCTTTTCTACTCGCCACTATAATGATTCCCAACCTATAGAGAAGAGAAAGACAGGTGACTGATAGAGTATTGATTAAGTGCTTGCTGAATGCCAGCCAATGTGCCAAAGCATCAGGCACACAAATACAAATGGACAGACCAAAATGCCATAGTCAGAGCAGTGATCACGTCAGTCCTCTGCTCAAGAGCATCACTGGCTCCCTAGGGTCTCTGGGATTCAAGACCAGATCCTCTGTGCTGGTTCTAGCCTGCCTCTCTAGCCTGCTTTCACATTCTTCCACTTGGCACATTCTCCATTCTGTCTGAATTGGAGAATCTGTAATTTATTGGTATACCCAATTCCCCCTTAAATGCCTTTAATAAATACACACATATGTATAAATTTTATTTTTCTCTAATTACATATTAAAACAAATTTTAAACATTAAAAAAAGTTCTGAGTTCTAAATGCTCTCTCTCCCTCCCAACTGCCTTCTCTGAGACGGTAATTAATCTTATATAAGATATACATGTGCAATCATATAAAATACTAAATGCCTTTAAAAATAAGCTTATACTGCATGTCTGGAACATATCCCACTGAATTCTTTACCTTTCAGAATTAAACTCACAAGCCACTTCTCATAAAAAAGACTTTATTTTGTTTATTTGTTTGAATAGGCAACTGGGTGGTACAAGATATGGTCTATAGTCAGAAAGATTTGCATTCAAATCCTACCTCAGTCATTAAACTAGCTGGATGACCCAGGGCAAGTCATTTAATCTGTTTGCCTCAGTTTCCTCATCTGTAAAATGGGAATAATAGCACCTACCTGCTTGTGGCGAGGATCAAGTAAAATAACATAGGTCTGACAGTACTTTTTTTTTTAATAAAGCTTTTTATTTGCAAAACATATGAGTGACTTTTCAACATTGACCTTTGCAAAAAAAAACTTTTTTTCCAAAGCTTTTCCTTTCCCTCCCCCCGCCCCCCACCCCTAGATGACAGGTAATCTAATACATGCTAGATAGGATAAATTATATGACAAATACAATACATGTATACATATCTATACAGTTATCTTACTGCACAAGAAACATCAGATCTAGAAAGAGAAGAAGAAAAAAAACAACCTAAGAAGGAAAACAGAATGCATGGAAATATTCACAGAAAGCGTTAAAATGCTGTGTTGTGGTTCACTCTCAGTTCCCACAGGCCTCTCTCTGGATGTATATGACTATCTTCATCGCAGCACAACTGGTTTGAATCACATCATTGTTGAAGAGAACCATGTCCATCAAAATTGATCATCGTATAGTCTTGTTGCTGTGTATAATGTTCTCCTGGTTCTGCTGATTTCACTCAGCATCAGTTCATGCAAGTCTCTCCAATCCTCTCTGAAATCCTCCTGTTGGTCATTTCTTACAGAACAATAGTATTCCATAACATTCATATACCATAATTTATTCAGCCACTCTCCAATTGATGGGCATCCTTTCAATTTCCAGTTTCTTGCCACTACAAAAAGGGCTGCCACAAACATTTTTGCACATGTGGGTCCCTTTCCCTCCTTAAAAATCTCTTTGGGATATAGGCCCAGTAGAAACACTCCTGGGTCAAAGGGTATGCACTGTTTGATAACTCTTTGAGCATAGCTCCAAATTGCTCTCCAGAATGGTTGGATCCGTTCACAGTTCCACCAACAATGTATCAGCTGACAGTACTTTGTAAAGCAAAGTGATATATAAATGCTATTATTATTATTATTATTGTTATTTCTGATCTCCTTAATTTTTTGTTCCCTTTCTCTCCCGAAGTTTTCTGTTCTGTTGAGAGCAGAACAATTATTTTGCTTTGACTTTGCACTCCCAGGGCTTTGCATGTGTCAGGGGATTAAGAAATACGTCTTAACTATATCCTTCTGGAAATGGGGCACCCCATTTTCTGACTCCCCCCTTCTCTTAAAAGTGGTCGGTGGCATTTATTTATTTTAAAGCGAAATCAGCTCTTTTTCAGGGAGGGCAGATGGGGGAGGCTACTTGTAGTCACTGAAGAGGCCCCAGAGTGATGGACAAGCAGAGCTGGGAATTGCTGATCCAAAGCAAAGATGTCGGACTTAGGGCAAAAAGAGATTTTTATCCATCAGAGAGACACAGATAGAGATTTTTTTTCCTTTCTGTCAATGCTGATGATTCTGGCTTTGGGGGTTTATCTGTAGGGAAATTTGACACATTTGAAGGGTAGCCCCTGGTGATCTCTTATCAAACTAGAATCCTGACATTGCACAAGTCTAAGAAAATCGAGAGAACATCGAGTCCGGTGGATGAGGGAACAGAGGCCAAAGTTAGGACTTGTTTAAAGTCATGCAAAGTCACGCTAACTAATTTAATCTGAAAAGCAGATTTTACCTTGGGCTGAGGCAGGGGAGAGTGTGTGGCAGCTGTTCTTTGAATCAAAAGTTGTCTCTATTATTTCATCCATTGGTTAGAGTCTTGCCTTCTGGCTGCAGAAACAGACCAAATATCCATCCCTCTTCCACATGGGATGGGGATGGAGGACAGATCCAAGAACCATGTTTTCATGTATCTGGGGAATTCCTGGTGAGAAAATGCCCTTATTAAGGTGAGTCTGCCCCTCTGCAATGGATACATTAAGAGACTTGTCTGAGGATACGGAAAAGTTAGGTCCTGTCCTCACGGAGCGGTCTGGGTGGGATTTGAATCTGTATCTTCCTGGAGGCCAATTCTTTACCTGGTCTCTCAGTGCAGTACAGACCTTCAAATATGAGGAGGCAGTTACCACATTTGCTCTGGCTCCTTTCCCAAACCTGCTGTTCTGCAGGTGACATTTCTTGGTCTGTCAACCAGTTCTCATCAGACGTAGACTCAAGGCTCTTCATTATCCCTTATTTGTTGCTCAGTTATGTTTTTTTTCAGTAGTATCCAATTCCTTGTGATACCATTTGGGATTTTCTTGGCAAAAATACCAGAGGGGTTTTGCCATTTCCTTCTCCAGCTCATTTTACAGATGAAGAAACTCAGGCACACAGGCTCACACAGCTAAGGAGTGATTAAGGCTACATTTGAACTCAGGTTTTCCTGACTTCATACCTGGCACTTTGTACACTTTGCTGCATGCTCTCATTCCCCCTTCCCATAGAATATATGCTCTTCAAGGTAATATTTTCCCACTTATATTTGCTTACTTGGCATTTAGCATTATACCTGGCATACAGTTGGAGCTTAATAAATGCTGGTCAAAATGACCAAACCAGATCTGCAGACACTGCTGCATGCTCTCACTTCCCCTTTCCATAGAATATATGCTCTTTAAGATAATGTTTTCTCATTTATATGTGTTTACTTGGCATTTAGTATAATACCTGGCGCATAGTTGGAGTTTAATAAATGCTGGCCAAAATGAACAAACCAGATCTGCAGACACTGCTGCATGCTCTTACTCCCCCTTCCCATAGAATATATGCTCTTTAAGGTAAGGTTTCTCATTTATATTTGCTTACTTGGCATTTAGCTCAATACCTGGTGCACAGTTGGAGCTTAATAAATGCTGGTCAAAATGAACAAACCAGATTTGCCAACACTGGGGTACTCGTATATGTCTTTATTTTTGACAACAAACACAGATGGGATCATAGAGTTTAGAGACAGATCATATAACCATTACTCAGATCTTGGCCCCAAACTGCCTCTTTTTCCCTTCTTTTCTCCCCCCTCCCCGATCTTTTGTAAAGGCATCAGCTTCTAGGCAAAGCTTCGTTGCTGAGCGGGGCTAATATTCAGTATTTAATATCATGAATTATGCAGCTCTTACAAAAAATGAAATCATACATTACCTAACATCCTCATATGTGGGCTGAGCTGAGCTCAACATCCAGTAATAACTCCAGGAGCTGCTTCCTGAAGGATGGGAATGGGACACATGAAAAACGCTTTATTGCGATCTTTGCCCAGGATGGATTGGAGGGAGACAAAGAGTGGGGAAAAGGGACTGTGAGGCTACTCTGGTACACACATGAAGAGAAGCTCTCTGTGGACATGGAGGAGGGCACATGGAGCACCAACAAGAACTGGGAATTATCTGGACGGGGAAGAGCATCCGTTAATTCTGCGATTCCGACGGGAGGACGGCTGCTCCTTTAACAGAAATGGGAAGTCAGGAGAATGAGATCTTTAGCGAGGAGATGATGGATCTGGTTTTGGACAGGCTGAGTTTTTGGGTCCTGGAAGAGATGTCCAGCAGGCAGGTAGTCCCAGAGCAGAAGGAAGGGTCAAGATGTACAAATTTAGTTCAAATTTAATACAAATACAGGGATGGGGACTAAGCTTGGAACTTCATTGGAAGAAGGAACTGCAAGAACTTTCTCCACCTATGAGACAGCATCTTTTCTGCAATTCATAGCCACAGAAAGTTGCCTGGAGCAGCCTAAGGTGAAATGTCTTGTCTAGAGACAGGAGGCGATGGGTCAGCCCAGCCTTCAAAGGTGACACATTGCAAGTCACATAATGGATGATGATGAATGTATGAAGGTGGAAGCATATTGTCCACAAAAGCATCAGAGAGATCATCTTGGGAAAAGGAGGACCAGCCATAGAATAAGAGAGAAGGAAGATCAGGTCGAGAAACTACAGGACAAGAGCTGCTTAGGAGGAGAAGGTAGATGTCTACTGGAGCCCCACTGGCGATGTCCTAGGTCCACAGAGATGTCCAATCTATCCACTCTCTTACTGAAAATATTCTCAACTAAAATTAACTCCATTAACTTAATTTGGGTGCTAGGGGTGATGATGGGGGAATATTTAAAATAGTTGGCTCACTTTACCACCATAAAAGGTCTGCATTCTGAGGCACAATGATGAAGAAATTCTACTTAGTGGGCTCAGCTCTTAATCAGATTAAAATTTTATAGTTCCTGGATATACAGTAACTGGGTGGAGTCCTGAACTTGCCAAGTCCAGGATGAGACTCATAAATAATATTTAACACTAAATGAGAAGACAACAATGAAATTTTTCACACAATGTTTCTAGAATCACAGAATTTTAGAGGCAGGGACCATTCTGAAGATGAACTAATTATTTTTTTCCTCCATTCAATTTATAGAGAAGGAGACTGAGGGCCAGAGTGGATAAGTGATTTAAGTAGGGTCACACACTTTATAAGTAATGGAGGAAAGGACTATTCTGATGATGAACTAATTCTTTTTTTCCTCTGTTCAATTTATAGAGGAGAGGGAGGGTCAGAGTGAATGAGTGATTTAAAGAAAGTTTATGAGGAAGTAATGGAGGCAAGGACCATTCTGAAGATCATCTAATTCTTTTTTTTTTTTCTTCATTCAATTCATAGAGAAGGAGACCGAGGGCCAGAATGGATGAGTGATTTAAATAAGGTTTATAAGTAATGGAGACAAGGACTATTCTGAAGATCAACTAATTTTTTTCCCTCCATTCAATTTATAGAGAAGGAGACCGAGGGCCAGAGTAGATGAGTGATTTAAGTAAGGTCACATACTTTATAAGTAATGGAGGCAAGGACCATTCTGAAGACCATCTAATTCTTTTTTTTTTTCTTCATTCAATTCATAGAGAAGGAGACTGAGGGCCAGAGTGGATGAGTGATTTAAATAAAGTTTATAAGTAATGGAGGCAAGGATTATTCTTAAGATCAGCTAGTTCTTTTTTTCCTCCATTCAATTCATAGAGAAGGAGACCGAGGGCCAGAGTAGATGAGTGATTAGGTAAAGTCATACACAGTTCATAAGATTACCTAAAACTCAGGTTGTGAGGAGCTGTGAAAAGCTGCTTTGCCCAGAAGATGGGGATGAGAGCTGACACTGGCAACAAGAAGCAGAAATGTGACAAGGGCTCTGAAATGTCTAGTAAAGCAGGCGTGAAGGGATGGTGTCCAGGATTCCGAGGTAGAGTTCCTTGCACTATGCAAAGGGACGGGTTAAGCTGACGATGGCCAAGGCTCCATCGTTCCCAGGAATACAGAAGAAGCAGTCAGAACTCTGGATCACACACTCATTTCTGAAGAGCAAATTGTTGGGAAGAATCATCTCCCAAGACAATAAAGAGTAAACTCTATGGATATGAGTTAGATTTAAAATCTGCCCTGAGGAATCAACATTATCCAGATAATCATCATATTATGCAAGTTTCCTGGATAACATCAATCCTGTGCAGGAAATCAGCATTTCCTGCACAGAATTGGGGAATCCCTCAAGGGACCGCTGAGTCCAGTCTCCTTGGTTTTAAAGAAGATATCCAGAGAAATTATACAACTAACTTGTGCGCATTTTCACATAACGCGTAAATAGCATAAATTGGGCCCGAATCCAGATGCCAAAATTTAATGATCTCTTGATTCCATTATCCTACCAGGAGGTGATTATTAGAAACACACCTTTCCCCTACATCACTTTGGTCCGTAGCTGCAAATTTCGGTTTACACGGAGATCATTCAGCTAACATTACTGTTGCCCAGGGTTAAGACTTTGGCGGTAACACCGGCAGGCCCGGGTTGGTTCTGGCAGCCCAGCAGAAGTGATGTGAATGACATTTACAGCTTTGCTTTTTCTTGGTGGAAGCTCAATCTCCAGCTATCCAATTGATCATAAATGACATTTACTTAAACATTCCTTCCTCCTGATTCTATCTCCCTCTGAAAATGCCAACAAATCCGCCTGCGGGAAAAACAATCTTTTCCCTACGACTGTGTAGCTTTTGAAAAATTATAACTTTAATTATCTGTTCTATTCTTGACAGCTTACTTTGTTAGGAGAGCCCACACCCAGTATCGATTTTCCTCCCATTAAAAACGAACATTACCGGAGTCCCCACACTTACTGCGACGTAGGCCTTGAGGTTTTATCCTGCATATTAAATCTGGATAGCATTTAGGCTAAAGCAATCTTGGCTTTATGATCCTGTTGGTTTTAAAGGAAATGGTAATGAAATATGTACTACTTAGAGGGAGCTGCAATCCCAGTGGGGTGTATTTTAATTAGTACAGTTTGTTCAAAGGAAAACAAATTTGATTCCTCCTCATCTGTCACTGCAACACTAAAGCAGGGCAAGTAGGGAAGGCAAGAGAGGAGGTTTTTCAGATCAACTTGGGGACTTTGGCACGGAAGAGGGAAGACTTGGCCAAGTCCATCGTGGAGAGCTTGGCAGTTTCATGGGAGCACATTTGCATTTGCTGAGTTTTCAAAGCCCGGGATCACTTTGCTGGCAGCTGGTTGACCTCTAAATCAAATTGGGATGTCTTCAGCGTGAACTTTCCTGTTTCACCGGCCTTTACTTTGGATCCGCTGAAGTACTATATGAGATTTAGGATTTATTTAGTAACTAGAAACCATAAGCAAGCCAAAGAGAAGGGGGAAGGTACAAAGATGAGGGAGAGGGGATGCTGGAAAGATCAGCTATCTCAGGAGGATCTCCTGGCAAGGAAAATACCGGTTTCTACTTCTAACCAGCAAAAAACCCTAAGGCAAAAAAGGAGAATATTCTCATTTTCCCAAGCCATCGCCCACAGAGCCCCTTGTCTCCCTTTCCCTTCTCATGGAGGAGGGCTGCTGTATTGATGGCGACGACTCTGTAGGACTGTCACACTTTAATATTGTACTCTTGCTCCGGGCATTTGCTGTAACTTGCGTTGACATGGAAAGATATTTCATTTTCAGATCTATATGTATGAATTTTTAATGGACTGAGCCACAGAAATCAAATATTTCCCCATTTTCAGAATCAGACTCTGACCTTCTGCCAAATGACAATAAATCATTCTCAGCCTAAGAGGATGAGGAACAACATGTGGTGAGCCAGGAGTTGGTTTTGCTTCCCCAAGCTCCATCTGTCACAAGAAAGAAAATGGGTAGTGGGGAAAAGGGTGGAGTTTACACCAGAACCGGCCTCGCCACGCTGCAATAAACTCATCACCAGGGGTTAGGTACCAGGTGATGAAGGCTTTTGGGTCACAGCCATTCATGGAGTAACCAACCAACTGAAACCCATGAGAGTTGTGAGTGAAGCCCCCATCACAATGGGACCAACTACCCAAGGGAAAACAGATGGCAACCCACTTATTACTAGGGATGGTCTGGTCACCTCCCCATTAACCTGGGGCTGGAGGAACCAACATATACCCTATTCAATTCATGCATTATGAAACACTTTGGAAAACAAGAGAGTCCCAAATGCCAACTGAAACAGGGCCATCTTTCTCTAATTTAAAAATATTTCCAACTTCCTTTAAAGACTATTTCCTTGACTTAAAAAAAGTTTTAAAAGATCTGATATTCTCAGTCCCATGGGGGAACAAATCTGTAAAAAACAATACATTATCATCTAGCATCCAGGTCTGGCATTTTAAGAAACTTAAAATTCCTGACTTAATATTTCTGGATAAAAAATCACAAATCTGCCCAAGACATCATATTCAGGAAAGGGAAGAAAATCAGAGCTGTCAATGTCAAACCGCAATACTACCAAAGACCTTCTCAGAGCTGAATCCCATGGCTCTCTGAGGCTCATCTGTTAGCAGGTTCAGCATGTGGATGTGAGGAAGAGACAGATGGACAGATGAAGAGTTGACTGCAGGTGATGATGAGACACAGGGGCAATCACCTTAAATCACGTTGCTGCTTTTCTCTGGAAAATCACGCCCTTTAAAGCCTTCCTCCCTAGCCTCTTGACCTCAATTCCACCAGAGGTTTTGTTTTTGAACCAGACCATCTGGTTCTAGGAAATGAGAAATATTAAAACACACACTTCTATGTTGGGGGAAGGATTCAAATGGTGGATTTATTTGTGTATTTTTAAAAAGAGAAATCAGTGGAGGTAAGGTAAATGGAGAGTGGTTTAATGAGCAAAGCTTTTCACCACTAAGTGATTTCATTCACAGAACATTGAATGAAAGTGCTTATTCTGTGTGAGGCACTGTGTAAATGCTGGGTCTACAAGCACAAAAGGCAAGATGTTCCTGTTTTCAAGAAATTTACATTCTAATTGGGCAAAACAACAACACATGATGATGAGGACAGCAACAATAATAATTGTAGTAGCAGCTAGTATTTATGTTGAATTTCAACACTTGCAAGACATTTTATGAATATGATTTTATATCCATTAACCCTAGAGGGGAAGTACTATTATTATTTCCATTTTTACAGATGAGGAAATTGAGACAGACTGGTTAAGTAATTTGGCCAGGATCTCACAGCTAGGAAGGATCTGAAGCCAGATTTGAACTTCTTCCTGATTCTAAGTCCAGGGTTCTATTCACAGCGATATATGAAGAAATAGTGGAAAGTCCAGAAAATCTCAGCGGTGATGAGGGGAACCAGAGGGCCATTGATTTAATCAATCCAGATTCCGAAAGCATGAATCTCTCTATGTCATTCCCTCCCTCTCTCTCTCTCTCCCTCTCCCTCCCTCTCTCTCTCTCTCCATCTCTCTCTCTCTCTCTCTCTCTCTCTCTCTCTCTCTCTCTCTCTCTCTCTCTCTCTCTTTTGCTGAGACAATTGGGGTTAAGTGACTTGCCCAGGGTCACACAGCTAGGACATGTTAAGTGTCTGACAGCACATTTGAACTCAGGTCCTCCTTCATTCTCTTAGTCAATAATCTTCTCTGGCTCCCTATTATTGCTAGGATATTAGATAAACATCTTTAACATGGCATTTAATGCTCCTCACAGCCTGGCCCCCATTGTCCTTTCTTCTTATCCCTCCCTATTGCACACTTCCCCTTCTGTCTCTCTGTCTTTATCTCTTTCTCTCTCTCTGTTTCTCTCTCTGTCTCTGTCTCTCTCTCTCTCTGTCTCTCTCTGTCTCTGTCTCTCTTTCTCTGTCTGTCTCTGTCTGTCTGTCTCTCTGTCTCCGTCTCTCTCTGTCTCTGTCTCTCTCTTTAAGAATTAATTTTATTTTTTCAATTATTAAGTGGTTCGGTTATAGATTGAAGGTGCAGAATGAGACATGTATGTCTGGCCAGGACCTACGGGAATTTGCTTGGCTTGACTATTTATATGCCCACAATAACAACAATAACAAGACTAGCTTCAACCTCCGCTCGTTTCTACACATATCTCACCAGGCAATGGTTCTAATCATCTAAGTGCTGGATGAAAGGAAAAGAAAGGTTTGGAGCAGCTTTGAGTCAGCTGCCATGCCGGAGGGCTTTGCCTCCCTCATTGGGTCATTTAGGCCAGAAAATCTAATCCCCATCAATCGATGAGACCAACTAAGACATTAATTGCTGGTCATCCAAGTTGAGGCAGGAAGAAGACAGACCAACATGGATTTGAAAGAGAGATGAGGGAAGTCACATAGAAAAACTCTGGGAAAATGAAAGGGAGAAGAAAAGAACAGAATCTTACTCAAAGAGTTAGTATGCCAAAGATCTGGGGGTCTTAGTGGACCACACGTTGAAGGCAATGTGTTGTGTGGTTATAATAATAAAACTCACTGATGTGCAAGGAAGTAGGATATCTATATCTATCTATATTACAGACCACGTGTAGAGCAGGGGGGATAAATTCTGGGTCTCCACGTGGTAGAGTGAAAGGAGACTGAGGTCAGGAAGACAAATTCGAATCCTGCCGCTGGTATTTGAATTCAAATGTAGTTTCAGGAGGGAGAGATGGGGGATGGCGGGAGGACTCCAGGAAGGTCAGCGGGCGCTTGGAGTCCATAACGCCAAGGAGGGAGCGCATTCTGGAGCCGGGGACCCCTGGAAATCTCTTTCATGGCAAACGCAGCCCGGGCTCCATTTGTAACTGTGGAAGCCCCGAGATTCCCCGAGCCTTCTTCGTCACACGGGGGCCCTGGATGGCCATTCCAGACCCACTGAGCCCAGGGGCTCCCCCCGGGCCCGGGGCTCTCCCTGGGCAGGGTTTCAGGCCGCCCGAGCGAGCGTCTGATTATTGATTATTCAGTTAATCTTCCCTCTCACAAATAAACCCTAAAGGGAAGAACAGAGACGGGGCTGACTGCTCCTCCCTCATCCATATTCCCCCAGCCCCAGCCCCAGCCTCAGCATCCGGCCCACCAGGAGGAGGAGGCGGGGCGAGGCGTGACAAGGGGGCGTGTCTCCTCCCACCGGGCGCGCAGCACGTGACTGCCTCGGGACAATCTGAAGGGCGGGGCCCAGTCTATAAGCCCTTCCTCCTCTGCCATCTCCGCCAGTTCTGCTCATACTATGAATACTTCCAAGGGCACTCTGAAACGTTTCTTCCTTTTTCCCTTCATTTGTTATTAGAGCTTTTTATTTTCAGAACACACGCACAGATAATGTTCTACATTCCCCCTTGCGTTCCACTTTGAAATGTTTCTAAATTTTTAAAAAGCTGGTTAGTATTTACAAATAATTCTGGAAATCCCAAAGATGATTCCAAAATGCATCCACACCCAGAGAAAGAAGCGCGAGATCTGAACTCAGACTGAAGCACGCTAGTTTCACGTTTTGTTTGTTTTTTGGTAGTTTTCCCCTTTTGTTCTATTTTTTCTTTCACAGCATGACTAAGGTAGAAGTGTGTTGTACAGGTACAACTTGCATCAGATTGCTTGCTGTCTTGGGAAGGAGGAAGGGAGAAAAAAACTGAGACACGAAATCTTAGAAACAAGGAATATTGAAAACTAATTTTACACATAATTGGAAAAAATACTAATTACTAAAATAAAACAAAAGGAAATGAAAAAACAAATAATTGTGTGAGGGATAAGTAAATGTGTCTTTCCCTATCTCTGAAAACCCATGATACTTATTGAAGATACAAAATCACCTAATTGGAAATCCCCTAAATCATCTGCATCTGGTCCTTTATACTAAGTGAAAACTTAGCTTATTATATCTCTGTCTTTCTCTCTATCTCTGTGTCTATCTCTCTGTCCTGTCTCTCCTCTCCCTCTCCCTGTCCCTTTCTCTTTCCTAATGGGAGGGAATAAATTTATGGCTTTGGCTGTTTCATGACTGATTAGAGAGGTAAGTGCATGCTGAATATATTTAAACAGCACTACTTCTAAGAGAGTTTGATTTAGAAACTCTAAAAAATGGGCACTGTGCAGACAGATCCAAAAGGTCAGTGTGCCAGAGCACGAGCTGGAAAGGAGCTCAAAGGCCAGATGAGGAAACAGTCAGGTGGGTTAAGCTACTTGTCCGAGAGCACAAGGTTAAAAAATTTGTCAGCAGGTGAGTTTTATACTAGAAATGCAGGTCTGATTCATTATTAGGAAAAATATTGGCATAATCGATCATATCAATAACAAAACCAACGGAAATCATATGATCGTCTCAATAGATGGGGAAACAACCTTTGACAAAATACAGCACCCATTCCTATTAAAAACACTAGAGTGCCTAGGAATAAATGGAGCTTACCTTAAAATAATAAGTGATATCTATCTAAAACCATAGACAAGCATTATCTGTAATGGAATAAACTAGAAGCCTTCCCAGTGCAACCAGGGGTGAAGCAAGGATATCCATTATCATATTAGTTATCTAATATTGTACTAGAAATGTTAGTTACAGCAAGGAGAAGAAAAAGAAATAAAAGGAATTAGAATAGACAACAAGAAAACAAAACTACTGCTCTCTGAAAATGTTATCCTTAGAAAGTCCTAGAAAACCAACTAAAAAAAGCACTTGAAAATATTAACCACTTTAGCCAAGTTGCATGGTAAAAATTAAACCCAACAAATCATCAGCATGTCTTTCACCAAAAATAGAAAGGGAAATTCCATTTAAAATAACTGTAGCCAATATAAAATACTTGGGAATCTACCTACCAAGACAAACTCAGCGACTATGTGAATTATATAGAACACTCTCACACAAATAAAGTCAGATCTAAACAAGGGGAAACTATGAATTGCTCATGAATTGGCTGAGCCAATGTAACAAAAATGACAATGCTATTTAAGTTAATCCATTTAGTACCATACCAATCAAACTACCAAACATTATTTTATAGAGCTGGGAAAAAATAGTAACAAAATTCATCTGGAAGGAAAAAAGATCAAGGATATCAAGGGAATCAAGGGGAAAAATGCAAAAGAAGGTGGTCTGGCCATACTAGATCTCAAACTGTATTACAAAGTGGTAATTATTAAAATAATCTGATATTGGCTAAAACATAGAGTGGTGGATCAGTGAAACAGAATGGATACACATAACATCATAGTAAATGACCACAGTAATCTAGTATATGATAAGACCAAAGATCCAAGGTTTTGGAACAACAACTTATTATTTGACAAAAACTGCTGGGAAAAGTAGAAAACAGTATGGCAGAAACTAGATCTAGACCAGTATCTCACAGAGTATACCAAGATAAGATCAAAATGGATACATGATTTACAAATACTGGGTGATACCATAAGCAAATTAAGAGAGCATAGCATAGTTAATCTGTCATATTTATAGATAAGGGAAGAATTTAGGACCAAAGAAGATAGAACATTATAAAATATATACTTTCAATTATATAAAATTAAAAAGGTTTTGCACAAACAAAACCAATGCAACCAAAATTATAAGGAAAGCAGAAATTTCGGAATTTTTTTTTGACAACCAGTGTCTCTGATAAAGGCTTAATTTTCTATAATGTATAAAGAACTAAGCCAAATTTATACCAATATTATTGGCATATAATTAAATAATTAAAAGATATGAATAGACAGTTTTCAAAGAAATCAAAGCTATCTATAGTCACATAAAAAAATGCTTTGAATTGCTATTGATCAGAGAATTGCAAATTTAAAATAACTCGGAGGCACCACTCACACTTATCAAATTGGCTAATATTAGAAAAAAGAAAAATGTTGGAGGCTGAAGGGGATGTTAGAAAACTGAGGCACTAATTGCCGCAGTTGGTGGAATTGGAAACTGATCCAACTATTCTGGAGAGAAATTTGGAACTATGTCCAAAGGGCTATAAAACTTGTGTATGTCTTTTGATTCAGCAATACCACATATATTATATATTTATTCAGTATATATCTTATTAGTAGTAATGGTATGCATATAAGCTTACAATATAACAGACACTGTGCTAAGAACTTTAAAATTATCAATTCATTTTGATCCTCATAACAACTCTGGGAGGGAGGGACTATTATTATCTCAATCAGGAAACTGAGCCAGACAGATATTAAATGACTTGCCTGAGGTCAAATTACAATTTAGATCTTTTTGCCTCTGGGTCTGGTACATTATTCATTGTTCTATTTAGCTGCTATTATTTTTATTTATACACCCTTTGACCCAGCAGTGTTTCTACTGGGCCTATATCCCAAAGAGATCTTAGAGGAGGGAAAGGGACCCACATGTGCAAGAATGTTTGTGGCAGCCCTTTTTGTAGTGGCTAGAAACTGGAAACTGAAGGGATGCCCATCAATTGGAGAGTGGCTGAATAAATTATGGTATATGAATGTTATGGAATATTATTGTTCTGTAAGAAACGACCAGCAGGACGATTTCAGAGAGGCCTGGAGAGACTTGCATGAACTGATGCTGAGTGAAACGAGCAGAACCAGGAGATCATCATGCCCAGCAACAACAGTATTACATGATGATCAATTCTGATGGACATGGCTCTCTGCAATAAAGAATTGTCTCAAACCAGTTCCAGTTGTTCACTGAAGAAAACCATATACACCCAGAAAGAGGGACGTGAAATATGGACCATAACGTAACATTTTCATGATCTCTATTGACATTTGCTTGCATTGTGTTGCCTTTTTCTGATTCTTTTTTTTTTCTTGTAGATAGGATTTTTCTTGCATAACTTCTCAAGCATTTCAACATTATTAACATGTAGTGGACTTCCTGCCATCTAGGGGAGGGGAGGGGACTGGGGGTAAAATTTGTATTGGAAAGCTTTGTAAAGATCAAGGTTGGGGAACTACCCATACATATGTTATACAAATAAAAAGCTTAAAATTAAAAAAAAATTTATTTATACATAGTTTTTTGAATCTTGTCTCTCCCTTACTCTGTGATCTCCTTGAAATAAGAAACTGTGTGTTTGCCTTTCTATATTATCAATGCTTACTAAGAACAATGCCTGGCCCACAGGAGGTGCTTAATAAATGCTTGACTTCACTGTATTAGCTAAGAGACTTTTTCCTTTTTCTTTCCAGATATGGAACCTGAAGTCCACCTGGGCAGTCAATCTCACAGCTATTGACAAATGTGAGTGAATTTTATATATCCCCAAATATGTGCTTTCTATATATACAATAATTTTTCAGTCATTCATTTGCTGATCCGTAAAACATATTCATCTTTTTCATTGATTAACTGATATTTATTCACTTGTTCACTACATCTTACTGAGCATTTTAAAGAAGGAGGAGATGGAAATAGGAGAAAGAGTCCCTGCTCTCAGGTCTAATTCTTCTCAGTCATTCTGCAAAATCAGTAATGGTTTCTTACTAAGCCTTTAAATTGAAGGTAAACACATCCTTCCCTAATCCCCAGGGCTCAGGTTGAAGGGCAATTAGACTTAATTCTGTTTGGGCTCAGAAGGTGGAACAAGTAATGATGGGTGGAAGCTAGAGAGAGGCAATTTTTGGCTTGAGGGATGGGAAAATCTAACTATTGAGTTGTCCAATGACTGGATGGGCAGCCTTGGCAGGTAAGGGAATCCCTCTCACCCAGCACCTCCAAAACAAAGGCTCATGACCACCCATCAAGAATGAGGTGAAGGGCATTCTTGTTCAAGTTCACGTGGGAGTAGACGGTACTAAAATCTCTTTCTGCTCTGAGATTAAGAGATTTTCTATTGCTAGGGCTAATGGGAAATCATGGCTGTGACAAGATTTATTGATTCTTCTTATTAGTGAGGCTGGCCCTAAGCCCAAGTTGTGTCTGCTTAAGAAGGAAGCTCCCTTGTTTTTTAATAAACTGATTTTGTGACTATGAAAAAGACTGCTCTCTGAGGAATTTCAGGGGCCACACGGGTCAGCTGGGCCCATAGCCAATTAGCTTGTTGGTTAAAATATGCTTCTGATCAACTTGGAATTATGCTAAGAAAGTGACCCCCATCAATCAACAAGTATTCATTAAGTGCCAGGCATTGTTTTAGGTGCACAGGATGTCTATACTATTGGACCCAGAGAGCCCGCTGCTCCCCAAAGGCCTACCCATTTCCAAGGCAGCCAAAAGCAGCCAAGTGCCCCAAAAGCCAAAATATTCATTGTAGTATTCTTTTGTACAATTAGAAATAAGGGAACTGCTCATCAATTAGGGCACAGCAAAACAAATTATGGTCCAGAGGTATCAAACTGGGCATTCAAAATTGTTAAAATATAATTGGGAAATATTTAACAAAAGCACTAAAATACAATGCAACATAGACAATGCTAATTTGTGGTTTTCTAAGTCACTATATGGCCCATTTCTATTTGAATCTGATACCACAGTCAGGGACAGAAAGGAAATATTACTGCATCTGTAGTGATAAGGAGAATAAGAACTGCCATTTTATTAGCACCTGGAGCTCCCAGTAAGGAACTTCCTTTCCCAATTTTAGAGTTATCTATAAGTCCTCAGAGGTCCAAGTTACTTGCTCCATCTCACATGGTTGTGTCAGAGGCAAGGCTCATATTCAGGTCTTCCTGGTCAAATAGCTATGCTAGTGGTTAGTAGACTTAAGTCTTGTTTTTGCTGTTGCTTTTTTGTTTTTTTTTGTTTGTTTTATTTTGGCTTTGTCAAGAGCTCTTTCTGTCATACCCTTCCAATCTTTCTCAAAGGGCTATCCTTAGGACCGATGATGATGAAAACAACAAATTATGTATCTCCCTAAGTTTACAAAACTCTGTGACCTTGGATAAGTCACTGAATCCTGTGTGCCTCAGTTTCCTTATCTGTAAAATGAGCTGGAGAAGGAAATGGCAAAGCACTCCAGTATCTTTGCCAAGAAAATCTCCAATCTGACTCCAGAGTCAGATTCATGCAAGATGCAAAATATTTTATCAAGATTAAAGGACTTGTTCAGGAGTTTACATAACCCTTAAGTGTCTAAGGATGGATTTGAATTCAAATCTTCTTGATTCCAGGTCCAGGACTCTAAGCCACTGTGCTATCTAATAGCCAAATAAAAACTAAACACTAAATTGTATTTATAATAGTCATCATAAATATGCATTTATTAAAGGCCTAACATGCCAGGCTAGGAAATGAGAAGACAATGACAAGAACAAAATATTAGTTATTTGAACCCCCAAAATTAATTATTTGGACTTCAGTACTGTCCACTGCTCCATTAGCTGCCCCCAATTTTTATTTGATCTTAAAGGAAATAGATTCCTCGAAGCTTCTTGAACAGGGAAGTAATATGGTCCTACCCATATTTTAGGAATATCACTTTGAAAGCTGACACATAGATAACATTTTAAGGTTTGCAAAATGTTTTATATAAGTTATTCTATTAAAACCTTACAAAAAAACCTGAAAGGGTCTATCATTCTTATTTTACAAATAAGTAAACTGAGGAACAATTCAAAGTAATAAACATTTATTGAATGTCTACTACATACTAATCATTGTATCAATAGTTGGAGTAAAAAGACAAAAACAAAACAGTCCTTGTTTTTGAGGAGTTTTCACTGTTTTGGGGGTTTGGGGGACAGTGAACAACACAGAGTAAGGGAAGGGATGGTAAAAGACCATTACTCCATGTTATTAAGGGTCAACTGAAGCAACTGGAAGGCTTAGCCTAGAGAAGACTAGACTTAGGGACAGGCTAGCTGTATATGGAGGAAGGATTAGTTTGGCCCTGTTGGACTCCAAAAGGCAAAACCAGGTCAAGGGGTTGAAGTTACACAGAAGAAAATTAATCTTGGTGTATGGAAATACTTCCCAATGATCAGAACTGTGGCAGATTTTCTCTCCTTGGAATTCTTCAAGGGAAGGTTGGATAATTACTGGCCAAGAATGGAAGAATGGGAATTCTTTTATATTTACACTTATCTATATCTATGTATATATGTGCATGTATACACACATATATATGTATATGTATATGTATGTGAATTGGAATGGATGGCCACTGAGGTTCCTATGGACTCCCATATTTTGTAGTTCTGTGAAAATATGTACCAGTAAATATAAAATAATTTCAAGGATGGGGAGAATAACACTAACAATGGGGGAAGAGGTCAGATTAGGAACATGACAACTGAACCCTGAAAGGAGCTGGGGGTCTCAGACAAATCAAGTGACTTGCCCAGAGTCACACAATTAAAATGGATCCAAGAAGGGATTTGAATCCTGGTATAACTGATTCTTAAGTAGAAATATCTCCTTCCAAAGAAGCATTCCCCTTCTAAAAGCCCAAATGAGGAAGAAGAGCTCTCCAGCAATATTTTTGTTGTATGACACACTTTAAGAAGGAATGATTTTATGTAAGGATATTGGAATTAAAGTATATTTCAGGTGAAGTTTTAAGAAAGAGCTTGTTCAAAGAGCTACTTTTCTAAAAGCCTTATCTCCTCTTCCAGAGGCATATCAAGGAGACTTTTCCCTTCTAGGGCCATTTTTCTTTTTACCTTTGAGGGTTAAGACAACGGAGATGCCCTTGGTGGGCTCCCCAAAAGCACAGAGAAACCCAAGCCCTGGGGCCTGCTGTGTTTGCCTTCAAGTGGTAAATAGGAAACTAGAAATTGTATTCTTCACTTCATTTACTTTTTTAACCAAACAGCCTCTTTATGTCTCAGTTGGGGAGGAAAAAAGTTTTTAAATGTGTTGGAGGATTGCTTATCTAAGCTGTGGAGATGGATCCAACGAGTCTGCTGCTTATCAGCAGTGGGCAATGCGGGCAGCTGAGAAGGCAGGAGCACCGACGAACTCAGACCCAGGAATGCTGAGTGAGGCTTTCTAAAGGTGTATCCATCCATGATTGGACACAAATGGCTCCCTCCCTGCGTGTAAACACACACACACACACACACACACACACACACACACACCACCATCCTAGCACATCCAAACCTCTGCCATTCCCTCATCCAGTGTTCAACTCCCAACCATTTGCTGAAAGATGCTTCTTTGGGCTAACCAGGGTACCTCAATTATTTAAAAAAAACACATTTTTTTTTTGGGTGATTTGTTGCGATTTGTTAAAAAGAGAGCAACCATGACTCTGGACAAATCCTCTGTGGCTCATCTGAACCTTCTTTGTTAGGGAAAAAATATATATATGTATATATATATATACACATATATGAGTTCAATTCAATATATACATATGAATTCATATATATTATATAAAACATGAATTTTCTCTTTTCTTTTTGTTGTCGTTCAGTCATTTCAATCTTGTCTGCTCTTTGTGGCCCCATTTGGGGTTTTCTTGGTAAAGATACTGGTATAGTTTGCCATTTTCTTCTTCAGCTCATTTTACAGATAAGGAAACTGAGGCAAACAAAGTGAAGTGTCTTGCTCAGGGTCACAGGCTAATAAGTATCTGAAGACAGATTTGAACTCAGGAAGATGAGTCCTTCTAACTCCAAGGCTGGAGCTCTCACCACTGCAACCTCACTGTCCATTTCTTACAGCAACAGTCATGTTCCATTCTCTTTGTATGCTATAATTTGGCCTTTTCCCGATCACTGGTGATCCCATTTGCTTCCAGTTCTTTGCTACCACAAACCCTTACATCTGAACCTTTAAAAATTAAAATTAAAATCCAAATGACTACATAATAATCCCTCTGAAGCTGCAATATGAATGTCTCTCCCAACTTTTCTCTTGCTAACCAAACAAACTTTGTTTTGCATCCCAGGGGGGAGGGGGGAGCCAGTGGTTGGTGCTCTATATATAGTGGAGGAGAGACCCTTTCCTACAGGGCCTTGGATGAATGTGGATCCCACAGCATCTCCCGTATGGCCCTAACAAGTACGGTCTAAGTGGGAGACTGTCATCTTCAGCAGGCAGCCGATGAATTGTCCTTAAGAGATTTGTTTTTCAAATTGCTTCAAATTGCTGCTTCTGTTCCAAGCTGAAAATTATAGCTCTTGCTTTCTTTCCAAACCTCCCCCAAAGTTAACTGGAGCCCTTAAGGAGATCTACACCAACAGCGGCTCATCTTCAACAAAACCCAGAGGCACTCCGAGTTGGAGAAAAATATTAGTGCTGTGCTGGATGTAAAGGGCAACTTCAGGATGCTCATGGGATGCTCTCCATCCAAATGGGCTCGGTCTCGCCGACTAACATTCTGCATTAAATTGTCTTTCTTATTATCTTCTGAAAATGGGACGGATGCAGTGCCAAAAACTTCAGCACTGTCACTGGCAGATGGAGGATGGTGACTTGTGTCCCCATCCGTCTCTTGCCAGTGTGTGAGTGGCTCAGGGAGCATAACCGTGTTATTGCTAAAAATAACAGTTCTGGAGGATACAATAGAAAGAACGTGGGATTTGCCCCCTGAGGATACAGTTGGAGAGTGGCTTTGCCAATCACGATCTGCGGCTCTTCGGGCAAGTCACAGACTTTTGATTTCCTCATTTGTTGACTGAAAGGGTTGGACAAGGTGATATAAGGAATAGAGCAATGAGTTCAAATTCTATATACTTTCTGGTCCCATAATCCTGGGCAAATCACTCGACCTCTCAGCCTCAGTTTCCTCATCTGTAAAATGAGTGGGTTGAACTTGATGGCTTCTGCTATAATCTATAAAGCTATGACTAGAACCAGGGTTCCTTCCAGCTCTAAATTTTTTATTTTGTGAATTGCCAAAATGTAGAGCTTGGTGACTTATAGAATGTTAAACTTGGAAGGGAACTAAGAATCATTATCCCTGACTACCTCAATGGAACTTGAGGGGCAATAATGGAGCTAATATACAATATATATATGTATATGTATATATAAGTATAGGTATTTATATATGTATATGTATAATATACACACATACACGTATATTTGCTGGGCTCCCATTTGCATAGTAACACACACATTTATCACTTCCCAGTTTACAAAGAACCCTGCACAAAAGTGCTATAGGGTAAATAAATATTAGTAGGACTATTTCCTCCTTTGTATTTGGGGAAACTGAGGCACAAAAAGGTGATAAGAATTTCCCAGAGTCAGTCACACAGTATGCAAATAACGGTCTGGGATTTGAACTGAGGTCTCCCCAAGGCTCTTTCTACTACACCATGCTTTCTTATAGAGAGGGAAAGAAAACACACAATTTCTATTTGAGAAGCTTCCTCGTTCTAGGAGAGGAAGTGGCCATCTCCCTCGTTTCCAACCTGGACTCCAACCTAGGAGACAGAACAAGGTGAGGGGAAATGGGCAGTAGCTGGGGGAGGAGAATCAACATTTCTGCTTTTCTCTCTGGTACGAAATAATCCAAAGTTTGTGTTTGGAGTTTTGTTCTTAAGCAAAGGAGAAGAAAGACTCCAGGAAGAGCTAGTGAGCCCTTCTGCACTGGTTGGGCTCTGGATCAATAATGAACATCACTGACAGGACAGACACAAACAAGTTGAGTCATATCTACCCTAGCACCAACAGCAGATTGTGCAAAGGAAACATTTGACAGTGAGCATCCTGGATCATTAAAAACATCAGGAAATCCTTCGAGATCAGCACATTTCCTAGACAGCCAGGACCCATTGTACAGGGCCACCTCAGCTATCCATTATCTCTTTATCAATGGGAGAAGCTGAATGACAGAGAAAGCAACTTGGCTGAGGATTTGAAATGGAAGGTTTGGAATGGTAGAAAGGGGAAGGGAGAGAGAAAGGAGGGAGTGAGGAAGGGGAAAGAGAAAGAAGGGAAAGGGATAGAAGAAGAGAGAAAGTGGAGAATTGAGGAAGGGAAGGGGGAGACAGAGAGAGAGAGAAAGAAAGAGACAGAGACAGAGACAGAGAGAGAGAGATGGGAAGAAAGGAAAGGAAGGAGGGAGAGAAAGGGAGAGAGGAAGGGAAGGAGGGAGGGAGAAAGAGAGAGATAGAGAGAAAGAGAGAGACAGAGAGAAATAGAGAGAGAGAGACACAGAGAGAGAGACAGAGAGAGAGATGGGAAGGAAGGAAAGGAAGGAGGGAGAGAAAGGGGAAGAGAGAGAGAGAGAGAGAGAGAGAGAGAGAGAGAGAGAGAGAGAGAGAGAAGGAGGAGGAAGAGGAGAGACAGAAAGAGAGGGAAAGAGACACAGAGAGAGAGACAGAAAGAGATAGAGAGAGACAGAGAGAGAGGGAAGGACAGAGAGAGAGAGAAAAGAAAGAAGGAAGGAAAGGAAGGAGGGAGAGAAAGGAAGAGAGACAGGAAGGGAGGGAGGGAGGGGGAGAGAGAGAGAGAAGAAAAGAGAGACA
>JAJPUD010000992.1:195596-209463 GCA_023553655.1 Myrmecobius fasciatus | reverse complement strand
CTTCAAAGAGCAGAAATCCATGTCATTCCCTGATGGAGAAAACCTAGTGAGTCTCTATTGCCTCAGGCAGGCACCTAGAAGCCTTCCCAATGTGTTTCCAATTGCCCTTTCTGGGCTCATGACACAGGATTCCCTTCACACTTTCCTCTCCAGCCATACTTTACTCCCATTCTATGCATGATCTGTTTTCTCTTTTCATCCTAGAATCCTGTGTTCCTTCCAAGTCTCAGCCCTGGTACCCTGCTCTTGGGATTGGTGATAACTTACCCTTTATAGGGTGACTCAGACCCCAACTCACCTCTCCATCCCCCTCTCTTCTCCGGAGCTCTAGAAACCACAATCAAATCATCATGAACATGACTCCACTGACCATTCCAATGACTTCCTTGACCAAAAGCCCCTTGATCGCCCCTTCCCCGTGTAAATACTTACAAAAGGGAAGCTTTTTGAAGGGGCAATCGTCTTGCTGTGTACATCTGTATCCCTATGACTTAACACAGTGATTGAACTAAGCTTATGGTAACTGATTCATTCATTTCTCCAATCCAATCCCTATATTTTATTGATGGAAAAATTGAGATCACGGAAATTAATTGACAAGCCTGTAGTCACACAATGAGGGAGAAGCTGAAGCAGGAAGAAAATCCCAAAGTCATAGATGTCGAGTTGGAAGGTGGGACCTTAGAGACCCTTGATCCCACCTTCTCATTTTACAGATGAAGGAAGTGAATCCCAAAGAAGAAATTTGCCCAGCCAGTAAGTGGGAGAGTGAGGATTCGAACCCAGTTTTCCAGCCTCTCTGATTCCAATTCAGAGCTCAGAACTTACTGACATCCTAACCCTTATTTAATCAATCCACCCATCAATCAAGAAGCATTTGTGCCTACTATGTGCCAGGCACTGGGGGACATAAATACAAAGGAATAAGTGTTCCCTACTTCTATTATATAATGCTATTATATAATATATGATATACAATTATATAATAATCATATTATATTATTATATATTATATATAATTATATAATATTATTAATGATTATATAATATTATATATAATTATACAATATTATTACATATTATATTATATAATTATATAATATTATTATATATTATATACAATTATATAATAATCATATAATATTATCAGATATAATGTTATTAATATTATTATGTAATATCCTGAGCCTCCACACGAGGACACTCAGTCTGCTGTCTAAAACATCTCACAGTCTGTAGTGGTGCCAAGAAATAAGATAACAACACTTTCTAAACGGCCTTTCCCTTGGGAGAGCTTCTATCTTTGCCCACCTTTGGCTCTGTCTATTAATTTGAACTGTCAGCTTATTGGGCCAATGATTAACTCTAGTGTCTCTGACCTAAATCCTGGCCCAGTGAGTAACCTGCTCTAAGAAGGAGTCTTCTGTACGCCTCATTCTAGGATCTGAGAGAATTCTCCAATTTTTGTGGGGCTGGGGGAAGGAGGTGGGGGACTGGGCTGAAAGACTGCCTGCCATTGGAAGTCACACAAGGGACCTGCCATTGGATTAGACACAGAGAAGGAGAAATTCTGAAAAGAGATTTATTATAAAAATAGCTTCGTTCCGTGTTGGTGCACAGAAATCTGTGGTGTGGGCCAGAAGGAGTAATAGTTAGGGTCCCTATTGTGTTAGTGACCTATTACTGGGGGGAACTTGAGAAAGCCAAGTAAGTCCAGGGCTGTCGTGCCTTATTTGTAGCAGGTGCTCCACTGAGATGGGGTGGTGGGGCTGGAAAAGAAGGGGAGAGAAAGGAAGTTCCCCATAGAGGATGCATTTATAAATAACCAGATAGTCTGGGAATATGGACCATGTGTGGTTCCTGGATAAGGGGCAGTGTGTCTCAGTGGGCAGGAGTAGACTTTGCCATTAGGAAAACCTGACTTTAAATCCCACCATGGACAGTTACCAGCTGTGTAAGCCTGCGGAAATCATCTGATTTCTCAAAGTTTCCTCATGGGTAAATAATAGCACCTGGAATTCAGAAGTCAACTAGCTCAATTGCCTCCTTTTACAGGGAGGAAACTTCACCTCGGGAAGGTACAGAGATGCGCCCAAGAGTATCCTGCTAGGAAGTTTCAGAGGTAAGATCTAACTGAGGTTCCTCTGACATGAGAACTAGTGATCTCCACTGTCAGAAGTAGGGGGATTTTCAAGGCTGGTAGAAAGCACAAAATGTCCCACTTCCCCCCCTCCCCACTATTATCTATATTATCTCTCTATATCTATCTATATTATCTCTCTATATAATATCTATATTAATAGATATATTAATGCAATATATCTATACAGGCCAGCCCACGCGGCTAGTCCCATTCAATCTAATCTGAAATGTTTTTTTCCTCCCTTTTTGAGGGAAAAATACAGCAGAATGAACAGGAAATGACAGCAGCACAGAAAGGTCTCCGATCAGCCCTTGAACTTCTTATTTGAAGGATGAGCAGCACAGCAGAATAATTACCTCAAGAATACTACACACCCATGGCTTGATAGGGGCTTCCAAAGTTGTTCCTGGGTGGGTGGGATGATCCTCTCTCCTGCCTATTCCCTTTTTATAGAAGGAGGAAGACCATGACTTCCTTACTAAGAAAGGTGCAGGGTCATATGGAAAGATGTGCAGACCCTTCATGCAGAGCCCCAGCACTCAGCAATGCTCCTGTGCCAGCAGTTCTCATGCCAAAGAAAGATGTAGGTTAGAGCCCAGGTGCTTTTAACACCTCACTGATAGCTTTTAGGTGATGGCTTTTTCCTAAGTCTGAAGGGAATCATTGACCCCTGACTTCCAGCACGTAGCTTAGGGGGGCAGTTTCAAATAGTTGAACTGAGAAATAAACAACAGCAGGGATCAAAGTGAAAATCCTTATGGTCACCTCTCTGCCAGCAGTCTGCAGATACCTCTATAAAAGACAGAGATTTAACTAGGGCAGGGCCATCTATACTTTGCTCCAGGGCTGGAAAATTAGAGGGCGCCAAGTGTATTATTCAAAAGAATATTTTCTCTCTTTGGCTCCGTCCTTGTGAGGGAAAAAGTGACTTCACGTCCAACTGGCCTTTTTCCCCTGAAGCAACTTAGAAACCTTTTGGTGAGTCAGAACATGCATTTGCCTCTAAGTCAGCTCACTCCAGAGCCAACTTCAACTCCCCACCCCAGTTACCAGTTACAGCTTTGACTGGACATTCATAATAATCTCATCAAAGGCACTGACTCTGTTTGGAATCTATTTATTAGTTGACTAATTTATTCTTCCTGTGTCTTTAGCATTGGGTCATTTCTTCTCATCCTCTTCCATGTCAAAGTCTTCTACTCACCTCCAAACCACGGTTTGGTCTAGATGTGTGATTTATCTGGTATAGAGACCTCCAAAGGAGAAAACTCACTCCATCAAAGAGTCTGCTCTGTAATTTTAGGATTGCCTGGAACAACAGAAGTTAAATGACCAGTCCAGAGTCACACCTTCAGTATGTGTCACAAATAGGGCTTTGAATTTAAGTCTTTTCGGACTATCAAACTGGCTCTTAATCCACCATGCCAAATTACCTCCCACTCTGCTTTAGCAATGGGGCACAGTAAGTAATTTGTTCCTCCCAACAACTCGGGGAGATGGGTCCCCCTGATATCTTTATTTCCATTTTATTGATGGAGACACTGAGGCTAAGAGACATGGCAGCCTTACAATACGTTGTCATACGACAGTGCCCAATGTGGAATTTCAATTCAGATCTCCTGCTGATGCTGACATTCTTAATTTTGCCCAAATTTATTTGAATCATAAAATTTCTGCACTGGAAGAGAAGTCAAAGGCCATCTAGTCTAATTCCATTACGGATATAGAGCCTCTCTTTATATTATGCTCAACAAATGGCTGTCTGGTCTCTATCTGAAGATGTCCTGGTATAGATAAGGTGGTGAACTGTGTATATATAAATTGTGTATATATAAATTGTGTGTGTATATAAATATATGCATGTAATATATGTGCATATATACATGTGAACATATGCAGACACACATGTATATATTTGTGTGTGTGTACTATTTACTATGTTTTGAGGTAGCTCATTTTATTTGGGGCCAGTTATAAGAAATTCAGAATTAGGCAGGGGCCTCTATTCAGATGATCAAGAATTCTCTCTCTACTATATCTACCATGTGGTCCTCCAGCTTTCCTTGGATCCAATGAAAGAATATTTATAAAGCACTTAGCACAGTACCTAACACTAGGAGGTGCTTAATAAATTGATTGATTAATGTGCAAGGAATACACTCTAGGAATGGGGAAGGCCTATGTAAATACAAGATGGAAGCAGAAGGCAAGACAAGATCTCATCTTGTGCTGAAGAGAAGGTAGGACATCTTAATTAGAGGGCAGCCAGTATATTAGGGTGTGGAAACAAAAAGGAAGAGAAATGAAAGAACTGGAGAATATGGTCTGACTGTGCTAAGTGCTGGATTGCATCTACACCTAAGAGCTTACTTGATTTTTAACATTCAGCCTCTCTTGGGATGAAAGCCAAAATACCAATTTTGAATTAGGATCATAGATTTAGTCTGGTTCAACCTACTCACCCCCAAGGTGTAGTCACTTGGCGTTGTATACTAGGCAGTAAGTTGCAAAGCTGAGATACACACTTGGGCTCTCTAATACTCTCAGTGGTTTTTTTTTCCCCCCAAAAAACGACCCTTCTGCTTTACCAAAAGACTCAGACATCCTGAGAAGATGATTACTGAGGGGAATACACTGATAAAAATTTCCTGAGAAAAAAAGGAGAGTCCTTCACCAGGCTTTAAAGTAAGCAGAGGAGCAGATGGTTTATTAATGGTTTTGAATGATCAATAAGTGTTCCATAGAGTATACAGTGGGCGCCCATCAACTAGGAAACGGCTAAACAAAGGGGGGGGTATATAAATGAAATGGAATTGTTACAGTCCCCTTTAATTTTAGCATCTTCCCCCTGAGATGACATCCAGTTTATTCTGATTATAACTTGTTTGTAGGTAATTGTCTGCATGTGGTCTTCCTCATTAGACTGTGAAATCCTTGCTAGTAGATTTCTTTTTTACTTTCTTTGTAATATCTGTCCTTAGCAAAGTATCTGGCACTTAATAGGTGTTTAATAAAAGCTCGCTAACTTGATTTGATGAATATAAAGAATTTCGAAAAGCTTCAAGGCCAAAGAAAATTTGTGCCAAGAAAAGAATCTATATAACGACTAAAATATCATAATAAAATAAAGGAAAATGATACTAAAGGACTTCTGGACTCTGATTAATGCAGTAAAATCTTGGCTTCCTGCGGGGTGAAGCCTGTCTCCTTGCCCTTGGTGTGTAGAGGTGGTGGATTGCAGCCATGGAAAAAGGCAAACATTAGCAAACGTTGCCAAAGGGAAGGGTAAAGAGATAAGAAAATAAAATGATACCTGACCTCAACAAAGCTTATATTATTACAGAGGAAGACAGAGATTTAGAAACTGACTGAGTGCTATTCTAAAGGTAGGTGAAGGAGGCAGCAAAGTTCATGTCTTTTAGAATTACAAACAAATTTGCTCCTAATGACATCTTGGAAAATGGCCCCAGTTATACAGATTTTAAAGAAATTTAAAAATTAAATGAAAAAACTGATACCTTCTTTAAAAATAAAAATCATGATGTACTTTCTAGGGACTCCCTTCCTCTCTCCAATCACTTAATCATCAATCAAGAAGCATTTCTTAAGCAACTCCTGAATGCTAGACACTCTGCTAGGATTACAAAATCCAGCAAGATGTTACTTAATCCTAAAGTACTTATATTCTGTTGTCTTATACCAATTATATTCTATTTGACTGGCTGTAATAGCTTTCCCCATCACCCCACCAATTGGCCATGTCTGACAAAGGATGCCTCATTCTGTACCCTAGATCCACCACCTCTCTACCAAGAAAATGGAAGGCAATTTTTTTTTTTGCTTTTTCCTGAGGCAATTGAGGTTAAGTGACTTGCCCAGGGTCACACAGCTAGGGAGTGTTAAGTGTCTGAAGTCAGATTTGAACTCAGGTCCTCCTGACTTCAGGGCTGGTGCTCTATCCTTTGCGCCACCTAGCTGCCCCATGGAAGGAAAATCTTACCAACTAGTGTGTAGCTTTTAAGAGGAAAACACAAAACAAAAGAGCATTATTATCACAATTCTAGAATGTGGTTCAATCATGGAGTTTTGAATGGCAATTTATTGATTTTTAAAATTCAGATAGACCCTTAACCCTAATCTATTTCTCTTTCCCCTCAGAAATTTTATTGACTTTCCATCCCCATCATTCTGCAAGAGCCTTCTCTGGGAGAATACAAACTCAGCACCCCCAGATTCTCAACAGTCAGGGATGGAGTTGACTTCATCCATTTATTGTCACCATTTGGAATTCCTCCTCAAGATGTCTACTGATTAATCCATATCTCACTAATCTCCCCTTCCCTACTCTTCCTCCCTGCCGCCTCAGGAATATTAGTTTTCCCCCTCCGTCCAACCCGAAAGCTTTTGATAAAGTTGCCCAGACCCATTCTAAAGAATATCATTGTCGGGGCAGCTAGGTGGTGCAGTGGATAGAGCACCAGCCCTGAAGTTAGGAGGACCTGAGTTCAAATCTGGTCTCAGACACTTAACATTCCCTAGCTGTGTGACCCTGGGCAAGTCACTTAACCTCAATTGCCTCAGCTGCCTCAGCAAAAAAAAAAAAAAAGAATGTCATTGTCTACCAGAGAGCTCAAATCAAGGAGGGGACCTACTGATCCCCCCACTAGGCCTCCCATCTCACCCCCCTTCCCTGCCAAAGCCCCCTGTCCATCCAGCCTAGGAAGGCTGTAACAGACAAATCCAATATTTCTTTTTTCTCACCTTTCATCTCTGCTGTGGGCTCTGGGGAGTTTTTTCCCCACAAAACAAACCAACATGAACTTCATACTTCAAAAGATGGGGAACGTATAAATCACTTCAAATCCTTCCAGGCCCCCAGTCAAATGCTCCTTAGCTGGGTGCCAAAGCAAAGCTTGACAGACGATTATGGAAACACAAAGAACAAACAAAACGCCCGTATTTTGGGGAGCGGTAAAAATAGCTTTCCAAAGGGAAAATGAATAAACCAACAATCCAGACTGACACCAGCTTCCTCCCGCTCTTGGCTGCTGCTGGTGATTATTCATTTGTTCCTTGGCAAGTTTGGCCTAATGGGCCACAGGTCAGTTTTTGACCCGATTAAGAAGGTCACTCAGGGCCTATATAACAAATATGAAACACGGCGCACGCCCTGGACTGGACAGGACTGTCACGGGCCGAATTGTGATTTTTTTTTTTGTGCTGTTTCTCAGGTAGGAGGGATTTAAAAAACCACCTGGCACCCTGGCACCCAAAGGATGCCCTTGCCATTATTGCCTCGGATGGATGGTTTCCAAGTGGCTGCTCACAGTTCAACCTCAGCTTCACATGTAGATTGGACTTTTAAAATCCTACCTAGTCTGAGAATGCTTAGGGGCCTCCCAAACATGGGCAGTTACGTGGCTTAGTGGACAAAATCGTGGGCTTTGGAGTCAGAAAAGCCAAAGGAATCCTTCCTTATGCACTGACTAGCTATTGCTCTTGGGCCCTGGTTTACTTTATGTGTATAAAATGGGGATAATGATAGCATCCAGCTCACAGGGTTATTTGAAGGATTAAATAAAATAACAAAAGTGAAGTATTTCACAAACATTAAAGTGCTATATAAATGTTAGTTATAAATAAACTCTATATTTTACTAATATGTAGTTAAATATATATAGTTATATATGTAGTATATATGTTATATAAATATATATATAAAGTTATATATAGTATGTATACTATATATTAGTTATAAATAAACTATATATTTTACTAATATGTAGTTAAATATATAGTTATATATGTAGTATATATGCTATATAAATATATATAAAGTTATATACAGTATATATATACTATATAAATATTAGTTATATAAAAACTATTTTACTAATATCTAGTTAAATATATATATAGTTATGTAGTATATATGCTATATAAATATATATAAAGTTATATATAGTATATATGCTATATATTAGTTATAAATAAACTATATATTTTACTAATATGTAGTTATATATATAGTATGTATACTATATAAATATTAGTTATAAATAAACTATATATTTAACTAATACATAGTTAAATATATATAGTTATATATATAGTATGTATACTATATAAATATTAGTTATAAACTATATATTTTACTAATATGTAGTTAAATATATATGTAGTTACATCTGTAGTATATACCTTCAGCTCATCTGCACATGATATATTACCCAGTTATACCTCTTCTTTTTTATATTTTATGTGATAGTACAATGCTAGAGATTGAGAATTAAGAGGTTAAAAAATCCCTGATCTCATGGAGATTACAGTCTAGCAAAGAGATGAAACAGACAGAATTATAGCAAAAAACAACAACAAAAATAAGAGTATTTTGAGTGTTTATAAAATCCCAATGAATTCAGTAGAAGGAGATCAGAAAAAGCTTGAATCAGGAATTGAGACAGGCTTTGAGGGATGGAATTTTACAATCCACAGAAAAGGCAGGACATCCTGGGTATAACAAAAAATGTGAGCAATGGCAAGAAAGTGGGGAAATTTGCATCATGTATGGCAAATATATAAAATGTATTATAATTAGATAACATATCTAATTATAATACATTTTATATAAAGGGAGCTAGCTGCTGATGGAATCAAGCTAATAAGTCTGGATAATATTTGAGGGATGCTAGAAGATTGACAAACAATAGAGTGATGTAAAGAAAGTATGCTTTAAAAGGATTACTCTGACACACATTTCCTTGAATCTTTTTTATATGAAGAAATTTTTCATTAATAACAAATATACTATTTGTTTTTGTATTATTTTGGAAAGGCAAATGGGGTTAAGTGACTTGCCCAGGGTCACCCAGTAAGAAGTGTTAAGTGTCTGAGGCAGGATTTGAACTCCTGACTCCAAGGCTGATAATCTATCCCTTGCACCATCTAGCTGTCCCACTATATACATTATTAATAAATTTCATAGTTAGTTAGACACTCAGGTTGAGGGAGAAGTGACCAATTTTATGTTCCTTAGGATTGAGAATTGGGGGGAGACAAAGACTGGTAAGGAATATTGTGATAGTCTGGGTAAAAAGGTAACAAAGGTGATAGGAGTGAATCACCATCATCATCATCATCATCATCATCATCATCATCATCATCATCATCACCATCACCATCCCTCCATAAACACCAGGATATTGTTTCCTAAACCCTTAAGGACAATGTTTTAACATGTCACCATCTCAACTGCTTATAATCTTCAAACAACATGAAACAAACAAAAAAACTTTCAAAGCACAAAGAGCTGGCTAAAGGAAATAAGATTTCAAGGAAACAGGATGTTGTCCTCCTTCTGCTGAGGTCATTCTCAGTGAGCCTACAGAGAACAGGAACTGGTCCTCTTACTTTTATCCACCACAAAAAGGAGTTATTTTATACTTAACTGCACAACAGTATCTAGAAATCCAATACTAAAGCATGATAGTAGGTTATTGGCTTTTCTGAGAACCATTTCCATAGGAACCCCATTGAAGAAAAAGAACACAAAATGTTAATAATTATGATAAAGAGAAGAATGAAATTTTAGTGATGAAGATGATAAGAATGGCTCTAGTATTTTTAAATTTTATAAAGATCCCTCCTAGCTGTGACCCTGGGCAAGTCACTTAACCCCCAATGCCTCAGCAAAAAGCAAAAAAAAAAGAAATTTTATAAAGAGCCTTATAGGTATTATTATTGCATTTGTTCTTCATGGCAACCAATGTGAGAAAATAATAAAAAATAAATCTTATTAAATAAATATTGGTATCTATAAATAAATAAAATATTGAGTCAAGCACAATCAAGTCTCCCAAGGGCTGTGCTCAGCCCCTTTTGGTACTAGTGGTAACAGGGGTTGAGAAAATCAGGTATAGGGAAGAGTGACATGTTGGAGGTCACATGTAGGTTGAAACCTTGTCTCAGAGTCTTAGTATCTTGTGGTCTTGGGTCTTAGTTTTCTCATCCATAAAATGAGGGGAGTTGGATTAGATGGGCTCTAATGTCCTTGGAGCTGTACAAGACATGATAGGACAAAATGGCACGGTACATACTCTAAGCACCATTGAGGCACTGGGTGGATGGGGATGAGAAAGGGACAAAGCAATCAAGGAGGAAGCAGGCTTTGGGGGTCAGATATCCAGAGGGGAGAGAATTCCAGGCAGAGAGAGAGACTGGCACTATTAGGGGAGTTAGAGAAGGTAGATAACATGGAAAGACAGCAGGTGTGTAAGTCTCAGGATTTGGTTCTGCCACTGACTAACCTTGATATTTTGACTAAGTTATTTAACAGCAGAGAACCTTAGTCATTTTGTCTGTGAAATATGTGGACTCCATTCCCACTTAGTTCCTTCTACCTCAAAATCTACAATATTATTTATTTTATTTTTCCCAGTTAAAAACACAAAATAAAACAAATTTTTTAAACATTAATTTAAAAAAATTACAAATTCCAGATTCTCTTCCTTCTTGAGAAGGCAAGCAATTTGTATAGTAAATCGATGATCCATGGTGATACTCCAATGATTCCCCAAGATGTTGAGGTATTTTGGGTTCCTAAAGGCTTTGATAGCCTAAGGGTTTGGCAGGTTCTAGCAATGCAAAGGCTTGTGATAAATCTTGATCTGCCTGATGGTGAAATGTCTACCTGCTGTCCCAGAAGAAGGCAGCTGAGTTCAGAATCCCATCACCAGTGTGGTAGAGAGACCACAAATCTTTGAGCCCCCATATTTTGTGAAAAGAATTGACCTCATTATTATAGACAGCCAGAGCTCTGAATTATTGGAGGGAATAATCACACTGACCCAATTACAGAGCCCAGAAATAATGGAGTCTTAAAGTGGAAAAACTGAGTTACAAAAGGACCTCTGCCAAGGTCTAATGGATATGGGTTTAGAACCCCAGGTTGCCAGTCTCAAGTCTGAGACAAACTAATACCATCTAGAGCTGACAAGCCAACCACCGTCCCAAATCATAGGAGGGCACAGCATCCCCTCACTGGAGGTGATTGAGTAAATCTCACCCTCCAATGGCAAGAACAGCATTTGTTTTGTCTGTGCTCACACCTCAATGTCATTGGCCCTTACACACACACACACACACACACACACACACACACACACAATATTAATGAGAAAAGCCTAGTTAGAGAAATCTAACACACAAGAAAGGTTTACCCTTCACTGGAGCAAATAAATATTTAAATGCATGTTTTTCTTCTCCATTTATGCAACAGACAGGGGCTGCATTTGAGAATCTTACCAGAAGTGGCTTCAGATTAGGGGGTTCTGAGGGTATTTATTCATTCAAAATATGAGTCTTGCTAATTAGGTCATAATGATACTCATTAATCATAGAAATCGGGAGCATAGATAGTATTGATCTACCATAACATCCACGGGCACAAAAAGCTTATTAACGCAGGCTCAGCACTAATGGCATTCACATGCAATTGAAATACCCTCTTGAACCTTTAAACTCTTCCTAAGCCCCATGATGCCGTGATCCTGACTGTTTCAGGATGAGGGGAGAGTTCAGGGTTCTGAAAAAGCTTACCTCTCTCAAACCCAGTCTTTTTTACTCTGAAATACTATATTTGTCCAATCTGTGGGAAATGTTGGTACCTGTAAATTCAGTCAGGGTATACAAAAATATATCTTTTGTGGTTTTGTTATTGGTACCAGGTGGGTAAAATTCAACCATGAATCCTACAATTTAAGTGTGCTTTTGTCAAGGGGTTTCCTTCACAAGAAGGATGAGACCTTTGATCTGCTGTAGCAGTGAGCTATTGAATAAGCACACAGAAATGCCAACTGAGAAAGAGAAGGCAGCTTCTTCTCCTGGTCATCCTCAGGACTGTGTATCAGAGATCAGACTTGTAACTGGAGTGAGGTAGAGAGAGATTGAAATTAAGCTAGTAAATGTTTTTATTTCCAGATTCTAATCAGTTTTTCTTACAAAGATGCTGCATCTTTATATTTAAACAAAACACCTTGAACCTCTTCATTTGGTATATTTTTCAACAGACTGCAAAATTGTTTTCAAATTAAGTGTGTAGATAGAAGAATTTTTATAAGTAATACAATTTTAGTGTTAGAAGAAAGTCCAGGTCTGAAGTCAAAGGGCCCCCTTTGGGGAAGGGGCTCAGGTTCCTCACTTGTAGCAGAACCAGTAAAAAGAACAGCATGTTACAATTTACACAAGGCTTTGTGTACATAACAATCTCATTTGGGTCTCAAAACTCTGAATGGTGAGCTTGCACCAGGTGCCCATGAAGATCTACCCTTCCTGATTGCTATCCTTGGTCCTGAGCGCTATCCTTGGTCCTGACCCTACTCAGTCTGAGTAGAAGTCAATGTCGATAAAGCTGGAGACTTGGGTTTTTTATCACTGTAGAGAACTTCCAGAGATGGAAACTTTTCATAGCAACCTGTCTATAACTTACATAGAGTCTTGGAATCCAGGGAACTGAGAAGTGTTTATCATCTCCAATAGGCATTTGTTAAATACCTACTATGTGCTGAAAATGATGGATAATACGGCCAAGGGGAACAGGTTTTATTATTACAAAAATATTAAATGTATGGGAGCCCAACCTAGGCTGTGGCTGAAAGCCTCATTGAGCTGTGTAATGGGGGACAATCCAGGGAAACACTCTGAATGGTGCTGCCCCTGAAGGCTAACAGCTTGCCAAAAAGGCTCCACTGTGATTTACCTCGATCTCAATAAAAGAGAAAGGATAAAACGCTTCATAACACGTTCCCTGGGACAAGGATGAACAGGACTAGAATCTGTCAGCAAAGCTTTCCCCATCATCCTATTCTGACCTGGACAAAGGAGGTAGAGAAGTGAGTCAGAACACATCCCTTCTTTTCAGGTCTGTTAAGTCATTTATAAAGTACCTACTGGGTGTGAAAACATGTACTAGGTTGAACAGCAGGAAGAATATGGGGTTTGGAGTCAGAGTCATACAGCTAGTGTGTGTGTGTGTGTGTGTGTGTGTGTGTGTGTGTATGTGTAGATTTGACTCTTGCTCTTCCTGACTTTTAGCTTACACACAAATATACATAAAAATCTCAGTATATCCATAAGTACGTAATGTATACCTACTGTGTGCCAGTCATTGTGCTAAATGGTGGGTCTCAGGGTCCTCAAGTGCAAAATACAGACCCAGAACTTGAAGGGAGAGCAGAGGACTTCTAGTCCAATCCAATTATTTTACTGATTAGGATAGTGAGTGCTATCCTTGGTCCTGTCCCAGACTCAGTCTGAGAACACTAAGATGATGATGATGATGATGATGATGATGATGATGATGATGATAAACCTGGGGACTTGGGTTTTTAATCATTATAAGAAACTTCCAGAGATGGAAACTTTCCACCAATGCCAAACAGCAACTCATCTATAACTTAGGCAGGGTCTTAGAGTTTAGGGAACTGAGAGATATTTATCAAGCAAGGAAACTGAGGACCTGGAGATGAACTTCTCCAAAATCACATAGGTAATGTCAAAGGTAAGATTTGAACCCTGTGATCTCTGTGAACTGAGCAAACAGCAAATCTTAGAATCAGAAATTTTATTTTTTTAAGCGGTTATATGTTCAAATTATCAATCTGGTGCAGAAATACCAGGTCACACACACACACACACACACACACACACACACACACACACACACAC
>JAJPUD010000992.1:178818-195586 GCA_023553655.1 Myrmecobius fasciatus | reverse complement strand
CACACACACACACACACACACACACACACACACACACACACACACACACCCTTAAATAAGGCCACAGGAAGAGAGGAAGGGAGCAGAGACAAAGGTGCCTCGGCCATTCCTGTTCCCACTCCACTCAATCATCTATTGGTTTTGGCCAAGCTGATGTATTTCCCAGGGCCCAGCAGGCTTGCAGTGTCCATCCCCTGGGGACCACCTAAGAGCTTAGTCTCGGGTACTCTTCCTCTTACAATATAAATCAAGCTGAATGGAGGGATTTTGAGTTAAGGGCGGTCAGAGGATGAATGAGCTGGGGAGGGGATAAGCGAATGTGCAAATCTGCTTTCACAATGAGAAGCAGTAGGCCAGTAAAAAAATGTTGGGTTTTTTGGGGGGGCATTCCTGCTAAACATCAAGTGGGACCCATTCACATCCAACTATTTCTGCAGAAGTTAACTGCAGGGTCCATGACAACAAACTGGGGAAAAATCCGAAGCCCCACAGTCCAGCTCGCTCTCATTTTACAGATTAGGAAACCAAAGTCTAGACAGGTTAAGTGACTTGTGTAGGGTCAGTTAGTAAGTAAATAATAGGACCAGCTACCTCTTGTCCAGACTCTTCCCTGCAGCTAAATCCCTTCCAGGAGGGGAGCAGAATTATAGGGTCATGGACTAGAGCTGAAAGGGACCTTAGAGAGAAGCTCATGCATTCTCCCCATTTTACATATCAAGAAATTGAGGTTTGGGGGGCAGCTAGGTGGTGCAGTGGATAGAGCACCAGCCCTGAAATCAAGAGGATATGAGTTCAAATCTGATCTCAGATACTTCCTAGCTGTGGGACCCTGGACAAGTCACTTAACCCCAATTGCCTCAGAAAAAAAAAGAAAAAGTTTGGAAAGAATAAATGCCTTGCCCAGGGTCACACATTTACCTAGATAACCTAAAAGGTAATTAATAGGAAGAGATTCTCAAACATATTTTTTCCTCTTGGTAGAGAACTACAGGAGTGGGATATTGACTATCCTATCAGATACAGTTCTTTATCGATCTTGCCTTACTGTCTTTTGTTATACAGGAGGATTCTGGGGGGTAGGGGTGGGTATATTCCTCAAAAGTCAGCCACAAAATTTAAAAACCAAGCAACAAAATATATTGCACCTCAGGCCAGTCACAAAGATCAGAGTAGCCATGGGCTGCAGTGTCTAGGGATGCAGTGCACAAGGGAAGCAGGGTGATGATGGCTCAGTCTGAGCCCACGGGCTCGGAGTTTTTCAAATGGCTGGTATCCCCAAGCCCTTGGCAAAAGGACTCTCCACCATATTTTCCCCCTTCTGCTTTCCTTTTAAAAGTGGCTTGGCAAGGCAGTTGCTTGAGAGCGGACTATTCTCCCCTGGCCGACGTCTGAAAGAGACGCACAGTCCCAATCGACAATGACAAAAAGCGATTCTCACCCAAAAAGAACGACAGCAACGACTGTCCCCACGGTGTTCTTGGAACGCCACCTCTGGTCCAGACCTTGCTCCCTGACGCTGGCAAGGCCCTTCCCAGCTGTGTCCATTTCAATAAAGGAGCCCGAGGTCCCCAGCAGACACTAGATGGCACTGCCACACATTTTAAATAATGGCTCTGTCCAGCTCTTTAAGTCACGGCTAAAAAAAGAGAGAGGGGCTGGGGGATGTGTCTCGTCAGCTTAGAGAGGAAGCTCTTGGAAGGCAGGGACCAAGTGTTCTGCCACTTGCATTCAATGAATATTTAACACATTAATTCTCCACTTGTTTAAGTCCCTTTGCTCACCTGTGCCTCAGTTTCCTCATCTGTAAAAAGACTTGGATGATATAGAGTCTAGAGTCCCTCCCGGTTTAGTGGTGGAAAGGCAAGAGAACTAGGATTTAGAGTCAGGAAGACCTGGATATGAATCTCTTTGTTGCTGGTTGTGTGACTTTTGAGGCATTTCCCGATTTCCTTTCCCTGGGTCACAGTTATCTTTAGCCATAAAATGGGAGGTTTGGACTCAATCATCCCTCTTTCAGGTTAAAATCAACTATTTCCATCATTTTGGAGATATCGAGACCAATATTCTCATTTTACAGATCAGAAAGCTGGGACTAGTAACCAGATTTTCTGATATTAGGACACAGGCCTCACACTGAGTAAAACATTATAAATGGGGGTTGTCTTGGGTTTCTATTGTCTCCCCAGCACAGCGCTGATCTGGCCAACTAATGAATGCTGGTTCAATAATGAATTGATTGATTTCTAAGGCCCCCATCCAGCTCTTATAATCTAGGTTAATCAATAATTCCTGATTGGTTTTATGTACTTTATTTTAGGGGAAAAGGCTTTTCACTTTCTTTGGCCCCACGACAATTCTACAAACATATCCATGGTGCTCTTAAAGTTGGAATTGAAAAAATAAACAACTCCAAAAACTCAGAAGGGATCTTCTTGCTCTAAATTCTATGGATTATTGCAGGGGATGAGGATGGGGTGACTTAAAAAAAATCTCACTGAAATGTTAACAATGGACAATAATAAAGCTTGTTTAATAATGATTTACATTTAAATTAGTTCATTTTAAATGCACAAAGTGTCCTAACTACCCAGTCATCATGGGACCATTTTTAAGCAATGATTAATAAAGTCAAAATAAAGTCCTGCTTTGGCTCATGGATTTACAGTTGGAGAGACATCAGAGATGACCTAGCTTGATTTTTTCATTTTATAGATGAGGAGGGACTTGTGGCTGAGTAAGGGTTCAAGCCCAGTTCTCCTGACCCCAAAGCCAATATATTTTCAATTTTGCCAATTCATGTAATGGTCATTCAGCCAATAACCAAGTTTTGAGCAAGAAGTAGGGCTCCCCCTTTTTAGTAACTGAAACCAGCAATGGCCACACAACCCATCCTCCTCCTTCATTCACAGAACAGGTTTTTCTACCATGCTTTCTGATCATGGCAGAGGTGCAGCTTGAGATATTGGCTCCCGGGACAAGAAACTGTTCTGGGTCTAAGGGGAGAGAATAATGGTGTGGCAGTGGCAGAGTTGGTGGCCACACAGGATGACTGCCATGTAAATTGGATTCTCACCCTCATGGGAGAAAGTCTGCCAGGGAGGCATCAGGGTGGGTACACTAAGTGGGCTGGCAAAGCCATCTGTGGGAACAGCGCTAGATGCATCCTCCCTCTCCCTGCCCCTTCCTCCCACACACACATTGGCCAAAGCCCTGTTTGCCCTGGGTTAGTTACAGCTCTGACCCATGTCGCCTATGTCCTGTCTCACCTGTAAAAGGCCCATTAACACAAGCTCCAAATCAATCTTCAGGCAAAAGACTCAAAGAGTCAACAGAATAAGGACTACCAACAGCTCTGCTCTTTGAAAGGCAGTTGCTACATAAATACAAAATATTATCATTTGCAAAAGTCTCCGTCCCAACACCACCTGCTCTCTCCATCAATGTCTGGCCCATGTCTGCGTGGATACGGGAGGAGCATTTCCCCTCCAGAGTTTTCTGTTCATCCTTGCTGTTGACCCCATCTCCAGCTCCCCACTGGACTCCACAGGCTCTGGGGCTCTGCACTTGTAGCTGCTCACTAGGCTAAAGAGCCAAGGGGAAAACTGCCCTCCCCAGCCCCTAATAAAAGTGGGAGTCACCTCCAGACCCGTTTCAGTTTTCTCTCCTGAGGGACGTTTGGCAATCAAGACTCACCTGTCACCAGTGATGGTAGTACCACCATTAGTGGGGTTTGGTAGTAGGTGCTAGAGCCTCTGTTCTGGAGCCTTTAGATAATCTTGCTGTATAATGTAGGAAAAGGCTATTACAGGCCCTAAGAGGAGGGATCCAGGAAGCCAGAGCAATCTGCATTTTGACCCCAACATTTCTCCCCCCTCCAAAATGGTCAATGCAACAATTAAGTCACCAGCAGAAATGTGAATTTTCTTGAGATAGGTCCAGCACAATCCCTGCAACTTGGGCCAAGGAAAAGGGGGAAAAGTCATGAGAATGGGCAGTAATTGCTCCAGGAAGGTGTGAGATTAGCATCTGGATGGGGAGGGCTGAGAAAACGCTGGCTCTTTCTTTATATAGCAGTGAACTCACTGCAGAAATGAGAATGAATAAAAGATGCCCCCCTTTTAACCATCACTTGCCGACTCAAGATCTACAAAAGGCCCTTATCTATTACCTATAAGCCTAGTCCAAATTATATTGTCCTTCAAGGCCTTTCCTAATCTTGTTTCACTTGATTTTCCCAAACCCAATTGAATGTTCCATCATATTGATTAACAAGCCGTTCATAAATGCTTACTTTGTGCTAGACTTTGTGTGTATAAGAAAGGCAAAAGCCTGTTCCCATCCTCAAAGAAAACCTTCTCAATAACTAGGTGCACACAAGATACACACACACATACACACACACACACATACATATATAGTAGATGAAAGAGAATCTCTAAGGGGGAGATACTGGCATCTGGGAAAGGCAACCCAAAGAACGTGGATTTAAGCTGTCTTTTTTTTTTCTTTTTCCTTTTCCCTTTTCTTTTCTTTTTTTCTTTTTTCTTTTTTTTTTTGCTTTTTGCTGAGGCAATTGGGGTTAAGTGACTTGCCCGGGTCTCACAGCTAGGAAGTGTCTGAGATCAGATTTGAACTCAGGTCCTCCTGACCTCAGGGCTTAAGCTAAGTCTTGAAGGAAGCCAGAGAAGCCAGGAGGAAGACCTGATGAGGAAGATGGAGACATAGCTGTCATACATGCATGGAGCTGGGAGATGGAGTGTAATGACTGAGAAATGCAAGAAGGCTACGTAGCTGGATCAAAGAGTATGTGGGAAAGGAGTATTGATGTGTAAGAAGAATGGAAAAGCAAAAAGGAGCCAAGTTACAGCGGGGCCTTACATGTCAAACAGAGGAAGTCGTGTTTGATGTTGGAGATAAAAGGAAACCATTCAGTGTTACGGAGTGGGAGCGGGAATGGGCGATGACATGGGTAGCCAGGTGCTTAAGGAGAATCATTTTGCCAGCTTAGTGGAGGACGGGTTATGCTATGGAGAGGCAATACCCATTAGAAGGCTTGCGCAAGTCTAGGTTGGAGGTGATGGGAGCCTGTATTTGGGTGGTTTTTGTGTGGAGAAAGAGAAGGTGCAGGAGGGATGTTTCAGAGATAGAAATGATAAGATTTGGTACCATAATGGATATGTGGGTTGAGTAAGAACAAGGAGTTGAGGATGGCACTGAGATTATTTGTGCCACGCTTGATAATAACAGGAAAATTGGGGGAAAATGGGGATGATTTTGGGGAGGAATAATGATTTCTGTTTTGTACGTGTTGGGTTCAAGGTATCTATGAGATATTTAGTTCATGATGTCCCAAAGGCATTTTTTTAAGAAAAAACTTCAGTAGTATTTTATTTGTCCAAATACATATAGTTTTCAGCAACAAGAACAGATTTACCATTTATCATTTTTTAAAAAGGATTTGTGTTCCAAATTTTTCTCCCTCCTTCCCTTTCTTCCCCCTTTTCCAATACAGTGAGCAATCTAATATATGTTAAGTATGTGCAATTTTTTGAAACATATTTCCATATTTGTCATGTTGTGTAAGAAAAATCAAACCAAAAGGGGAAAACCCATGGGAAAGAAAACAACAAACAAAAAGGTGAAAATACTATCCTTCGATCCTCATTCAGTCTTATAGGTCTCTCCCTGGATGAGGATGGCCTTTTCCATCCCAAGTCTATTGGAATTGCCCTGAATCACCACATTATTGAGAAGAGCCAAGTCCATCACCATTAATCACCACGTAATCTTGTTGCTATTGTGTATAATGTTCTCCTGGTTCTGCTTACTTCATGCAGCATCAGGTCAGGTAAGTCTTTTTAGGCTTTTCTGAACTCAATAAATGCATTTCTTGATGCAAGACTGAAACTTGATGGATGCCCATCAGTTGGAGACTCCAATTGCCTCAGCAAAAAAAAGTTAGGAAGCATGAGAATAATTATTAGGTTTGACCACTGAGAGATCATGTTAAATTCGGTTGGAACCTAGACTGCAGAGGGTTCGGAAGGAAGTGAGAGAATTAGAGTCATTGGCTTTCCCAAGGAGTTTCCTTGGGAAGGACAGGAAAGATGCTGGACATTATCTAGTGAGGATGATCAGATCAAACAAGGGTTTTTATAAATGGAGGAGACTTGAATTTGTTTGGAGGCAATAGAAAGGGGATGAACCAGTAGATAGAGATTGAAGCTTAGAGCAAGTGGAGAGGAAAGCAGAAGCGAATCTGCTAGAGAAGATGAGAAGGGATGGGATCCATGATACACATAGGTGGAGAAGGGACAATGCTCCATCTTTTTTCCTGCTCTTGTCCTGATTACCCATATCCATTTGTACTTTTCTATCCTTGTGCATGCAGAGGACCTTAGTTCAAATCTGTGCTCAAATACTAATGAGTTATATATTAAGTAGGTGCTCCAGACAGTCATTAGTTCTCCAATAAATTAATAAAAATCCACAGGATTACAAAAGAAACCAATTATAAAAAAAATTTGGAGGGCACCAGTCCTAGACACAGGAGGACCTGAATTCAAATTCAGCCTCAGCCACTTGACATTTACTAGCTGTGTGACCCTGGGCAAGTAAGTCCCAAAATAAAAACCTTGAATGCCCTTCTTTCCCACCCAGGAGAGGAGGAAGAAGACTGTGCTTAAAATCCAAGGACCTGACTCCAAGTAGTGGTAGGTTCCCTCGCCATTGGAAATCTTCTTGCTAAGTAGGATGCAAAAGATTTATTTTTTAGGCACAAAATAGACCAGATGGCCACGGGAGGTACCTTTCAACTGTGAAATTCTGCCCTCAAGCCAGCAACCTTCGTACCAAGCCATCCTGGGTGACTGGTCAACAGTGCCTTGCACATGGGCACTTGGTAAATCAAATGATTGCTGACTGACTGTTGGCAGTGATTTCCCCCTTTTCCAATATCTTTTGTATTTTATTATCTGTACCACATAATTAGGCACATTACGGACTCTTGTTCTCTGATTATTTCATGTCTCCTCTGCCTCAATTGGATTATAAATTCCTTGGGGGGCTCATAATCTTATGATATCCCTTGTGTACCTCCCAGAGTGCCTGGCGCAGTCTAGATGTTAAGCAGGTGCTCCAGACAGCACATTAGGAGTCGTTTGTTGTTCTGGCTTTAATAGCTCTGAGTTATCAAAAAGAAGGCAGACGGCTTCTGAAATGCTTTTATGGACGTGCCTTGGTTGGAATTATTTAAATTGGTTTTCCTCTGAACAGGATTTTGCTTCCAGGAAAGGTACAGATGCTTGGGGGGCAGGGATGGCTCTTGCTCAGTGCTTAGGAAGCAGATGGATGCAATCATCCCACTTGAAGGCAGATTCTTCTGGGTCACTACCCGAACCCCCAAAGTCTGCTTCGGGGGCTTGAGGGAGCTAAGCCTTTCTCTCTCTCTCTATAAATAATGTAACGTCCAGGAAAAACAAAAAGCAAGTTTCTTCTCCAAATCATCATGATGTGGAAAAGGAATTAATTTGCAACTTGCAAGTAGCACTCTTGCCTTTCTTTAGAATGTAATCCACTTTTAGCCTGAGCTCCTGTCTCTCGACTGCTTCCTTTAGGAAGGAAGCCAGTGAATGGCTAAGCCATTGCCGGTGGCTCTCTCAGGGCCTGACATGGTTTCCTGTCTACGTCTGCCATCTTTTTCTCTTTCCTCCACTCAGCCACTGGAGACCTGTGTCCTTGGGGGCTGGTGGTTCTCACTGGTTGCCAGGTCTTCAACCTTGGCTAGTCTACATTTGGACAATGACTTGTCCATTTGAGTAGGGATACTCACCACTCGGTGAGGAAAGGATATGGGATATTCCTGGATCCATCCTCCCTGCTAATATACTAATTGATGGGCTTCCATCTCCCGGCTGGTTGAATGTTGAATGAGAAGGAGCTAATAGACTAGCTTTTCCAGCTTATCCTCCCTCCCAACTTCTGCCAGTGCAGGAGGTCTGTGGTTATAAATTTAGAGGATGGGTTTCTAGCATAAATAAAGGGCAAGATCCCCTTGATCCAGAGGTGTGGCCCCCTCCCAAGGTGTCATATGGACTTGGTAAAGATAAATTACTGGGGATCTAATTCTTGGCTCCAAACTGACTTCTTCCACTGGCAAGGTTTGCTATAAGAGATTACCTTTGGGGCAGGAGGTAAGATGGGCAAGGGGCAGGGGCCCATTTGACTGTGGGCATGTGAAGTAGTTTGCTTAGAATTAGCAATCATCCCTTTATCCAGGTCCTTTTGAGTTTCTACTCATAACTTTTTGTTTCCTCTCTTCTTTTTCAGGAGAGCCACAAGTCAGAAATGGATTAAACTGGATCCCTATTTTGGGGTTCACTTTTGCCAAAGGGCAGAGGAAGCACAGAAGAACCAGGGACACCCCTTTCTCCCACTCCAACTTCTCTCTGGGAAGAGCCAAAGAGCAGTGACCAGAAATTGGTCTGTTTCTCTCTTTGCTAAGAGTTGGAAAATCCCCATGGTCCCATGTCCAAGCTTGCCTAATCAGGCCCAGGAAAGAAAGCCTCCCATGTCCAGGTTTGCCCAATTAGGCCCAGGAAAGAAAGCCTCCTGTAAACATTTTTCCATAGATATGAGTATGTGCCTCATATATTTAAGGTTATTGGGGGGAAACCAGATCACTGATGGAGAGTCCATTTTGATATTATTTGGGAATCATCTCTGATATATTAGTTTATTTGTTAATGAGCTCACATTTCTCCTACAATGTATATGCTGATCCCCATTAAGTATTTCTCTTGAGACTAAAGTAATTTTGCATGGTTCAGCTCTGGAGGTACATTAAGATTAAAGACTAAAACAATTCCACAGCCCTGGACCCTAAACGATTAAGGGGTTCAGCAGTCCACAGTTGGAAATTGGAGATTTTTTTCTTGTAGCATGCTCCTTACCTCAATCACTAGGCCCATTAAAGCAATCTTCTTCAATGGGTAATGTTTATTTACAAACTGCTGACTTGCAGGAAATTTGGTTGCAAGCTCCTTTATGTTTAATGGGATTATATGCACCTGATTTTGAACTGAGCCTGATGTGATGCTCCCTCTATGGCTTTTCCTAAAATGGAGTCAATTGTTTGGCCCCAGTGATCTCCCCCTGGCAGGGGCTCAATTCTCAATTCAGTTTGATAAACATTAATTAAGTGTTTATTATGTGTAAGGCCCTGTCTTATGCTGCAGAAGGCAAAGACTGACACAGTTTTGGCTCTCAAGGACAGCATATTATAATGGTGGAAGGGATGAATACATAAATCATTGTGATTTAAGGGAGAAAGACATGGCGCATGGAGAGAATAATAGATTTGGAATCAGGGAATCTGCATTCATATTCTTTCTCTTCTACCTGTGTAATTTTGGATAACTTGACTTTGATACTTAACCTTCTCAAATCTCAGTTTCCTCATCTGTAAAAATAAGAGGATTAGAGTAGAAGTTCTTGGAGGTATCTTTTAGGATCTATGATCCTATGATCATCCTAAGAGATTCAGATGTTTTGAAATTTTCTCAGTTGACATCTTAGTAATTTTTTCATGGTGCTCCTGGGCCCAAAGAAAGAGTGAACAGTTCTGTTTATAGGTCAAAACAATTTACTACCCTTGGTAATCATCCTAACGACTTAGTAATTATTTTAAAAAAATACAAATTGAAAGAAATATTTATATTTTATTCTTAATAAAAATTCCACAATTTGGGAAACTGAGGAGTTAGAACCTCATATTTTTAAAAGATTTTAAGATCTTCAAAATATTTTTCCCTCCTCTCATTCCTATGGTGAGTAGTGAAAATATTATTGTCTTATCTTGCAGATGAGGGAACTGAGGCTCTGGAAGGATGTTTTACTTATAATCACACAGATGGTAAATGGCCGAGATTTGAACTCAGGTCGTTTGATTCACGTTCTGTACTTAACTAGGTTGCCTTGGTTCAAATGAGGAATTTGAGAAGGTAGGAGCCACATTTACGTAGGGAGTCAGGGAGGGCTTCCTGGAGGAGGCTATCTCTTAGATAGACTTAAGGGAATGCAGTAGAAGCTCCCACTATCCCTCTGTATTTGAAAATCTCTCCTCTCTGCATTAGAATTTTGATTGTTTATAGGATCATGGATCTTAGGACCAGTGAAAACAAGTTATAAGGGACCTCAGAAGTCAGTGAATCCAATTGCCTCATTTTATAGATAAGGAAAATTGAGAACTAGGTTAAGTGACCTATCCAAGGTCATTCAACTTGATAATAGAAAAAGCAAGATTTGAATCTAAGACCTCTGACTCCAAATCCACTTTTCTTTATTGTGGTACAGGGAGAGCCACTGGTTTTGGACTCAGGAAAGATGGAAGTTCAAATAGCTGAATGATGAGAATGGTCAGTTGGTGCACCTGGATGATGCTGTGGCCTGGAGTCAGAAAGCCAAATCCATGTGGTCCTAGGCAAGTCACTTACCCTGTTTGCCTCAGTTTCCTCAACTGTAAAATGAAATGGAGAAGGAAATGGCAAACCATCACAGTATCTTTGCCAAGAAAACCTTAAATAGGATATGTAGCATTAGTCACAACTGAACGACCACAAAGAACAATCATTTTGCCGCTGAGAGCAGGGACTCCTGACTTTTTTTATACCATGGACCAACTTTGGTGGTCTGGTGGAGCTTATGGAATAAGCTAAATAAGAATTTTTAAAAATTCATAATTAAAGGAAGTTTTGAATTTCAGTTACAGGCCAGTAAAAATAGAAATGTCATTTTTTTTTCTTTTCCCATGGAAGTTCACAAATCCCCTGAGATCTCTCCAAAGATGTAGTTCATGACTCTAGATTAAGAGCACCTACTTAGTGTCTTAGGTTTTTTTTTTCCTGAGGCAATTGAGGTTAAGTGACTTGCACACACAGTTAGGAAGTGTTAAGTGTTTGAGACCAGATTTGAACTCAAATCCTCCTGACTTCAGGGTTGATGTTCTATTCCACTTCACCATCTAGCTGCCCCTTGTCTTAGTTCTTTTATCTCTAAAATGGAGACCGTGATATCGGTAATAACTATTATCTGTTCTTATGAAATTCAGAAAAGTTGATCTATAGAAAGAGGTTTGAAAATTTAAATAATGAACATTATGAATAATGTATTGAAAACATATTAAATGTCTTTCATCATCACTATCACATCATCTTCATCATCATCAACATCATCTTCATCATCACCATCATCACCACCACCATCAATCTTCATCATCATCTTCATCACCACCACCACCATCATCATCACCATCATTTTCTTCATCATCATCATCATCACCTTCCACAAGCCAGGCCACAATGGCAAGGGCTAGGAGGCTGCCCTTGTAGTCAGGTAAGAAGTGCTAGGGTGCAAAGGAAGGGCAGCTGGATTTGGAGTCAGATGATGAAGGTTCAAATAATGACCGGGTAAATCCTTACCTGAAATTTGTGTTTGACACCTGCACTTGAATCTCTTCCTCAAAACTTACCAGCTGTGTGAGCCTAGGCAACCTCTGCTGCCTCAGTTTCCTTATCTGTAAAAGGGGATTATTACTTTTGTGGGTCAGTCATGTCTGACTCTTTGTGACCCCCATACTGTCTATGGGGTTTTCTTGGCAAAGATCCTGGAACAGTTTGTCATTCCCTTCTCCAGTAAAGTAAGACAAGCAGGATCATACTGCTCATGAGTGTCTGAGGTTGGATTGGAACTCAGAGCTTTCTAACTCCAGGCCTGACCCTGCCTAAATGGCGTTCATAACAGCACCTATTTCTCAGGGTTGTTATGAGGATAAAATGAGATAATATTTGCAAAGCGCTTTGCCACCTTAAAGCACTATATAAATGTGAGGTATTAATAAAGAACATTCTTATGATTGTATGATTCTCATCTAGAGAGATGGGACCTCTTTGAATCCTTTATTTCCTTTACTCATCTCTGGGGGAGACTGTTCCCATCTCCCCCAGCAGCCTTGGGAGTCTTGGGGTAACGCCCCACCCCTACCCCAGTTCCATGTCGCTTTGTATAGGTTCTGTTACATTCTCCTCCATTTTTAGGTAAGCTCACTGAGGGGAAGGACTATTTCAACTTCTTTCTTTAGTGCTCCTGTGCCTAGTACACAGTAGTAGCTTAATAATTGCTTGCCAAATGATTTGACTGGGTACGATACTCCCAGAGGTACTGACCTCACAGGACTGTTGTGTATTTCACACACACAGAATCTCAAATTTCTAGCCCCACTTTTCCCTATTGAGAATTAAGCCTTTGTTAAGTCCCTACTATATGCTGTGGTTGCTGTTCAATTGTTTCCGAATGTCCGACTCTTCACAACACAATTTCCCTAGCAGAAATACTGTATATATTTTTTTTACAGATGGGGAAACAGAGGCAAAAAAAATAAGTGACTTAACCCAGGATCACCCAATTAGTAAGTGTCTGAAGCTGTATTTGAACTCAGGAACTTCTGACTCCAGTCCACTGCAACACTTTGCTGCCCTGCCTGCTCTATGTCTGGCACATTTCCATCTTCCTATTTGCTACCATTTCAGGAAGAACTGGACTTTGGGCCTAGAGGTTCTGAATTCAAATCCAGGCTGCAGTCCCATTCCCTACAGAACTTAATACAGTGCACTGAGCAAACACTGCAGAAATACTGATGCATCGGCTGACATCTTTCATTAATCTTACCCTGGGTTTCTAATAATGATGAGCCCGGACACCCGGGATCACCTCCCCTCTTGGGTTAACTATTGACATAAGCACTGATTAACTGTTTGCCTAGACACTGTACTACAAACAAACAGAAAATTAATTATTCATCTTTCAATTCCCATTCCGAGTTTAATTGCAAACCATATAATTGCTTTACATTCTGAAGTCCCTCATAAATATGCATTACTTTTAAATATGATTCTTTAACACAAATTAAGAGTTGGGGCTTGATCAAGTCAGAGAGGAGGGTGAATGAGCAGCAGCTTTCCTTGCCAAATATAGACATGGAAGGTAGAGAGATGTCTGTGTTTGTGTTCCACAGTCGGGGAAGTTGTGGTCAAACGCCTCTGGAAGGGAGAGAAGACCCCGATTTCCTGGAGACACTGAGAAGCCAGAGCAGATGCTAGGACCGACCCAAGGAATCCAGAATTGACTCAGGGCTGCTGATTCTGGCCCCAGAGCAGCAGCTTGGGTTGGCTTGGGAACAGCCCTACTCTTGTCAAACCAACAGTCTATAAACTTGACTTAAAAGCAAGTTTTTCCCCTCCAAGACCTCTTTTCCCTTTCCAGTGCTTCTCTTCCTTCTTTTAGACAAATATTTATTAAGGGCTACCAGAATGAAGAATACTGTGTTAGCCCCCTGGAGAAATTCGTAAGATTGGAAATTTTGACCTGAAAGAGATTTTAGAAGATGGCTAGTCACAACCTCCTTTTTTAAACATTAAATCTTTTTTATTAAAGCTTTTTATTTTTAAAACATATGCATGGGTAATTTTCAACATTCACCCTTGCAAAACACTATATTCTAATTTTTCCCTCCCTTCCCCACCATCCCCTCCCCTAGATGACAAGCAATCCAATATATGTTAAACACGTACAATTCTTCTATACATATTTCCACAAACATCATGTTGCACAAAAAAATAGATAAAAAATGAGAAAGAAAACAAAATGCAAACAAACAACAACAAAAAGAGTGAAAATACTATGTTGTGATCCACATTCAGTTCCTACAGTCCTCTCTTTGGGTGTAGATGGCTTTTTTCATCACAAAACTACTGGAATTGGCCTGAATCACCTCTTGTTGAGGAGAGCCATAGACATCAGAATTGATCACCATATAATCTTGCTATTGCCATGTTATACATTAAATATTATTTTTAAATTTTATTTTATTTTTTTAATTAAAACTTTATTTTTCAAAATATATGTATGGATAACTCTTCGACATTAACCCTTGCAAAACCCTGTGTTTCAATTTCCACCCTTTCCCCACCTCCTCCTCTAGATGGCAAGCAATCCAATATATGTTAAACACGTACAATTCTTCTATACATATTTCCACAAACATCATGTTGCACAAAAAAAATTAGATAAAAAATGAGAAAGAAAACAAAATGCAAACAAACAACAAAAAGAGTGAAAATACTATGTTGTGATCCACATTCAGTTCCTACCGTCCTCTCTTTGGGTGTAGATGGCTTTTTTCATCACAAAACTACTGGAATTGGCCTGAATCACCTCTTGTTGAGGAGAGCCATAGACATCAGAATTGATCATCATATAATCTTGCTATTGCCATGTTATACATTAAATATTTATTTTAAAATTTATTTTATTTTTTTAATTAAAACTTTATTTTTCAAAATATATGTATGGATAACTCTTCAACATTAGCCCTTGCAAAACCCTGTGTTTCAATTTCCACCCTTTCCCCACCTCCTCCTCTAGATGGCAAGTAGTCCAATATATGTTAAACATGGTAGAAATATATATACATTAAATATTAAGTAACTTGACCAAAGTACTAAGTCATAGTCTGGATTTGAACTCAGCATCTCAGAGACAAAATCCTCAAAATTCACTGTATCACACAACCTTTCTAATAAGGAACCTTGAGTTCCAGAGAAATTATGTGACATGTCTAAGATTATAACAGGAAGAGCCAAAGTCTGAATTTGAACTCAGTTCCCTAGACTCAAAATTATATTGCCCATGTCTATCTCATTTTTTTCAGAATGACCTGGTTCTCATCCTGTTGAGCTCAGTTTGAAAAGGGGAAGATCCAAATACAGAAAGTGATAATACAATATTCTACATTATGAATAGGAGAGGTACGAAACGCAAAATGTCCTTCAAGATCTGAGAGGGAAGGAAGTGTGTTGAATGAATCAGAATCACAGAATCTCTTGGTTGGAAGTGACCAAACTAAGACTAGAGCACCCATGTCTGATGAGCATCCCTTCCTCCAACTTCCCTGAGAAGGGACCACCCGGGATCTTCTCTATTTCTAGGGATGGGGAATCCATTGTCTCTCATGGTAATCCATTCTACTTTTGGACAGCTCCACAAATGAAAATCTACTTCCCCATCTCCCCCACTGCTCCTAGCTCTTTCCTCTGTGGCTAAGAAGAACAATTCTAATCTCTTTGGTATGGAAGGGTCAGAATTAAATTGCTGAAGAAGGGAAGAGAGGACCATCCAAAGACAGGATATAGAACCATTTCCAGGTGCTCTGTCTAGTTTATTCTCTGCAAAAAGCACAATATTCTACCTTCCCCTTAGAGTGGCTGCTAAACTAGCTGACTGTTTCAGAAGGCTGAGACTTGAATACCAGCTCTTATAATACTTGTTTGACTTTAGGTATATGACTTCATTTGTCTAGAACTCAATTTCCTCATCTGTTTCATTAAGGCATTGCTAAACAAGCTGATAGATGAATATAATGACAGACTGTAGCAGCAGAAGAAATAAGGAGAAAAACTTGTATTAACTGATGCGGAGGGAAGTAATCAGAGCAAGAATAATCTATCCAACTTTGTCATCATCAAACATTCAAAGACCTAAGAACTCTGACCGATTCCATGACAAGTCATGGGGAAGAAGACCCAAAAGAAAGAATGCAATCTACTTTTTGACAGTGAGCTGATGGATTTGAGGTGCAGGAGGAGACGTACATTTTTTGGACATAGCCAATGACAGAATTTGTTTTGACTATGTATGGTTTTTTTAATTCTTTTTTTTTTTACTTTCCAATTTGGGATGGGGAAATAAGCAAGAGAAAATGGATTTTTGTTAATTTTTTTTAAAAAATTAAATGTTAAAAAATTATTTTGTTAAAAAAAAACAAATGGGTTAGACTACATGGCCTCTAAGGTCCCTTTCAGCTGCATACTACTGACAATTTCTAACAACCTCAAAGTACACTTAGGAGAAAGCAAACTTTCACATTAAGGCCCCCAAACCAGTCTTCTTTACTGGGACAAAGAAATCTGATTTTCACTCATGTCACAACACTGGATTGCGCCAATTAGATGTTTTAAATGACTTAATCAGTGGAGGCCCCAAAGGCCTCACAACATGGGCACTTTGTACTTTATAACGGCCTAGTAGTTTCTTTTTCCTCTCCAACTTTTAGGGAAATTACAAAAAGGGGGAAATTAAACACACAAACTTGCCAGAAACAATCAGGAAACAGGGGGCACTTAAAGACTTTTTAAAAAAGGACCAGTTAGCTTACTACTGACCTCCCATTATCCAATACTGCCAGCTCATCAATTAAAGGTGTTAATGAGCCCTAACTAGAAAATGAAAGCCAGGCTGATGATACCCCCAAAACATTATCAATCCACAGAAATAACTGGCAGGCAGGAGAAAATAAACCAAAAGGTAATTGGAAGTTAAATAATCTAATCCTGAAGAATGAATGGGTGAAAGAGCAAATCATAGACACAATCAATAATTTCATCCAGGAGAATGACAATAAGGAGACAACATACCAAAATTTGTGGGATTCGGCCAAAGCGGTTTTAAGGGGCAATTTTATATCTCTAGATGCTTACTTGCATAAAATAGAGAAAGAAAAGATCAATGAATTGGGCTTATTATTAAAAAAACTAGAAAAAGAACAAATTAAAAACCCTCAATTAAATACCAAATTGGAAATTCTAAAAGTAAAAGGAGAAATTAATAAAATCGAAAATAAGAAAACTATTGAGTTAATAAATAAAACTAAGAGTTG
>JAJPUD010000992.1:142250-156226 GCA_023553655.1 Myrmecobius fasciatus | reverse complement strand
CCTTTTTAGTTCTGATATTCTATGTTCCATGTTCTAAGAGTCCTTCTAGTTCTTGAGTTTCCATACTCCTAAGGTTTCCTTCTGCCCCAACTTCTAATATTCTGTGTTCCATGTTCCAAAACTTCTTCCAGTTCTTTGTTCTAGAATCCTTTTTAGTTCTGATATTCTATGATCCATGTTCTAAGGGCCCTTCTAGCTCTTGAGTTTCCATAATCTAAGTTTCCTCCTGCCCCAACTTCTAATATTCTGTGTTCCATGTTCCAAAACTTCTTCCAGTTCTTTGTTCTAGGATCCTTTTTATTCTGATATTCAGGGCTCTTCTAGCTCTTGAGTTTCCATAATCTAAGGTTTCCTTCTGCCCCAGCTTCTAATATTCTAGATTCCATGTTTCAAAACTTATTCCAGTTCTTTGTTCTAGAGTCTCTATTAGCTCTGATATTCTGAGTTCTAAGGACCCTCCTTATTAGCTCTTGACATTTCATGCTGTAAAGTCCCTCTATCCTACTTCTAACATTTTGTCTTCCATGTTCCAAAAAACATTTTTGTTCTTTATTCTAGAATCCTTTTTAGCTCTTTCCAGCTTTCTAGAAAGCCCTTCCCACTCTTGCCATTCTATGTTCTAACATCCCTTTCAACACTAACATTTCATGTTCTAAGGTCCTTTCTGCCTCTGATATTCTGTGTATTTGGTTCTTTTCTATACTAGCATTTTATGTTGTAAGGCACTTTCCAGTTTCTAGGTTCTGTGTTCTATATTCTAAGATTTTTTTCCACCTCTTACCACTCTCTACTTTCTATATTTTAAGGATCCTTTCCAGCTCTGATATTCAACCTTCTAAGGTTCCATCTAGGCACAGATATTTTATGTTTTATATTCTAAAAGGCCTTCATATCTGACATCCTATTTTCTAAGGGTCCTTCCAGTTTTGGCATTGTATGTTCTAAAGTCCCTTCAGACATTATAAGATTCTATGACTTATATTCTCAAGATACCTTCTGGCTCTCACATCCTGTGTTCTAAAGGCCATTTTACCTCTTAACCTCTATTTTCTGTATTCCAAGATCTCTTGTAGATTTGACATTCTATATTGAGGTCTTTTCTAAATCTGTTATTCTATTTTAAAAGTTCTCTTCTATCAAGAACATTCTGTGCTTTATACTTACCTGTATGAAACCAAGAAGCTCCTAAAGTAGAAGAATATTTACTATTTATTACTATCTTTATTCCCTTGCTCCCAAAAAGCCACCTATGTTGTAACGGCCCTTCTTGCTCTGATGCTGTGTTCTACAATCCTTTCTGACATGAGCATTCCATATTCAGAGGTCCCTTCTAGCCCTGACCCTGTATTCCATGTTCTAATCTTCCTCCAACACTGATATTCTATGATTCTAGCCCTAGATTCTACATCTGTCCATAGCACTCTGTACAAAGACTTCTATTGGGGCACATCTATACAGAAAGTTGCCACCTTCATGATTGTCACCTTACAAATGGGTGCCAGTGGCCATAAGGTCACTTTCTGAGGTTTCACTTACATAATGTATGTGAAATATTTTACAAGCCTCAAAATGCTATATAGGGCATCCTAAAAGTCTTGGAGAGCAACCTTAAGCTTTAATAATGTAAGACTACCAAAGCTTAGGGGCAGCTAGGTGGGACAGCGGGTAGAGTGCCCCTAGAGAGACTCATCTTCCTAAATTCAGAGACTTACTAGCTGCGTGACACTGGGCAAGTCATTTATCCCTGTTTGTCTCAGTTTCCTTCTCTGTCAAATGAGCTGGAAAAGGAAATGGCAAACCACTACATTATTTCTGTCAAGAAAATCCCAAATAGGTTCATAGAGAATTGGACATAAGTAAGAAAACACCTGCATGACAACAAATTACATCTTATTACTGCACTAAGGCCTTTGGGACCCCCTGTATAAGTCATTAGTCTAGGAGAACACAAAAATCAGTTCCTATAGCACTCAGATATTCACAGACCTTTCCTTATCTCTAGGGTAGGAAATCATCCAAGCACAATAAAAAAGAGACAAGAACAGATGCAAAGCAAATAAGTGCATTTGGCTATCTGGCAATCTCACTGATCTGGAACACAGTTGAAAATAGGAAAGTAAATTTAAAAAGGCCTGGGAGCAGCCAAAATAGATACTGTGAAGTCCCGACACTGAAATCTAAGCATTTTAACCCTCTGCTCCATATTTGAGCTTGTTTGCTTTTACTTTACACACAATTCTATCATTTGGTTGTCTAATATTCAAAGACCAGAAGCAACAAATTGCAAAATGACAGAAGGGTGGATACATAGACTGTAGTGAGAAATAACACTTGACAGCAAAGGAAAAAACAGCAAAAGTCCATAAAAATCTTATTTACCACTTTAAAAACACAGCAATCTGGGGCCATCTTGCAAAAGACCAATTAACCCTATGTGCCTTAGTAGGTCCTGCTGCTCTCATTGTGTCATATTACAATTATAAGTACTCATCAACAGCAGCAATGATAAAAACCATGAATATAACACATTTCTATGATTCTCCAAGGGCCTGCAAAATGCTTTCCTCTCAGTAATCCTGCAACATATCCAGTACAAATATTATTCCACCATTTCTAGATAAGAAAATTGAGCCTTTGAGATACTTGTTTAAGGTCAAGTTTTAAAGTAAAGGTCTGAGACCTGGATCAATTTCTTCTTAGTCTTAATCTCATTCTCCTTCCCCTACATCACTCTGCTTCCCTACATAAAACAAGCTGATGTCTTGAGATGACACAGAAGGTAAAAATAAAAGATATCAACAAAATCCATGAAAAATATGCAGAGAAAGGCTTCTAGTGTGTTGGGAAGACTTTCTAGGCTGGGCTCATCGAAGGAATAAGGTTCACAAAGGATGGAGATGTACATGGATGTCAAACTAGCCCCAAAGAGGCAATAATACACCCGCCAATGAGTTCACTGATACATAGAAGTCTCAGAGTATGGGTCAGATTTTTAACTGAGTGCTTAGGAATAAACAGGGGCAGTGTCCATATTCTTGGATTCGGCTACAAAAACTTTTAGATCTTAAAAGTTTTTTGGTATCCACTGGATAAAGAGGTTTTTAACCAGCATCTTTTCACAATGGTGCGATGGTATAGACAAATAAAAATGATCTACAAGACAGTTCTGCTTAAGGTAGACAGAATAGTCTAAAGGAAAAGCTTTTCAACTAAGCACTCTGGCAGTATTAATTCTGACCACAACTGAGGGAAAGGATAGAGGGATCACTGTTATTGGGAAAACAGAAGCTGTAAAGCTTCAAGACAAGTATACAGGAAATGGAACAATTCCTTGGAAATGTTTTACTCTGAGTTATTTAAAGTCTCTGGAATCTACTCCTTCAAGAGCTATTGTCAAAGTCCATTAATTATGGGGTTCTCATCCTGAGCACCCACAATTTCCATTTATTCCTAAGTAACCTGATGCTTACCACTCTCAACCACCCTTTACATTTCTTCTCTAATTTCATTCTCCAGTGGTTTTCTTACTCCAATCCCCTGATCCCTAGGAAACAAAGTACCATATGTGACATTTAAGAAAATTGGAGAATAACAAATAAATTCCACAAACATTTAATGTCTACTCCATGCAAGTCATGATGTAGATCCCATTCTCAAAGAGTTTCCAATCTTTTGGGGTCTTTTCTCAGAAAGCTGGAGATATGCAAGACAGGAATTCAAGAGAGAAATAATGGTTGGATATGTTGATTTGGGAGGTATCAGTGTACAGGTGATGGGTGCCTGAATCAATTGGAGTTGATAGTTCACTAAGTGTTGAGGGAGAAGAGGAGAGAGCCCAGGAGAGAGCCTGGGGGAACAACTATAAATAGGAAGGAATATGAATGACAGTAGGACCAGGAAGAGGGGAAAAACCTGTACACAAGTAACAAGGATATGAGGGAGAAAGAGAAAATTTGCAAAAAAAAAAAGGTTTAAGTAAAATCTCATGATCTTAGGAGAAATCTGAAACTGCAGAGATAAATTTCAACTGGAGAGAGATCACGGAGACCCTTACATGCCCAAAGATGGTAGTTTATATTTTATTTAGTGGACAATAAGGACTTATAGAGATGGAGTGTTATGTTTAAGGTACAGTTGCAAGATTACATAGGTAGTCATAGGGCATCCCCCTATCCTAAATGTGGGTATCCTTCCAGTCGCTCTCCTTGGTCCTTTTACTTCTCTTTCAAGACTGTCCCTTGGGGAACCTCACCTTCCCCTTTGGGTTCAATGATCACTCTTTGCCAGTGATTCCCAGTTCTACATATCTCCACCCCTCACCTCTACCTTGAGCTCTAAGCCCCACTTCTGATGGCCAAGGGGACACTGTACTTTAAAGTCCTGACAACCCTTCAAATGAAACTGTCTAAAATAGGACATTTCCAAACCTTTCTTCTCAAACCTGCCCCTCCTCTTAATCCACTTCTCTATTTCTTAGCTGATATCAATATCCTTCCATTCAGTGAATAACCCTCCCATCAGATCAGTCTCTTAATATGTGACCATGATTAAAAATGCTGGTCTGAGAAGGAAAGATCAAGCAGGACCTGCTCAGTTAGGGAGGGCTCCATCCCAGCAATGATCACCTTTTTTTTGTCTTCTGGAAATAAATACTGCCATTGTTCTGACCATTAAAAGAGAAAATTCTGGCCAGTGCAAGGAGTATTTTCAAGTTCTCATCCAGCATCCTACAGAGTCAGCATGGTACCAAAAGCTTGAATGGCTGGTCAAAGCCAGCATGCCCTTGTTCTAAGCTTGGTATTCTAGACTCCGAGCCAGGAGAAATTTGGTTCAAATTTCACTGCAGATATTTATTGGTTATGAGATCACAGGCAAATAACTTTAATCTCAGTTTCTGCATCTGTGAAATGGGTAAAATAATAATAACTAGCATTTTCATACTGCAATTAATTTATATAAATTACACTCACAACCACTCTGAGGAAGGTGTTATTATCCTTTTACAAATGAGAAAATTGAGACAAATAGTGACTTACTCAGAGTCACATAGCTAGTTTGTGTCCAGATTTGAAGTTAGATCTCCCTGATCCCAAGTCTACTATTCTAACCACCACACTACCTAGCTACTTTAGAAGAAGAATTCTCAAACTAGAAGGGCTTTCAGAAGTCATTCAGGGTAACTCCCTACTGAAGAAGCTCAGATCCTGGCATCCCACTATCTGCCAATAAGAATGAATTCCCAGAAGAAAGGCAAAGGATCAGGCAAGAGGCGTCTTTCTGTATTCAGTTGCTTTTCTAAAAAAGAAGCCAGTCAGACCTCAGATTTGGGGACTTCTCATCAGTTCCCCCATCTGGACCAGGAGGTAGCCTTGCTTCTTTGCAAGAATCAACAAGCTCAGTGTTTGGGGATGGGAACAAAATGTTTTTGGCTAGAGAAGAAGCAGCAGGCCAGTTGGTGACAAAGTCTGCCCAGGATTTGGGAAGATGAGTGGGTGTTTCAGAAAAGGAGAAGAGAGAAGGAAGAATATGCTTGAAGGAACTGAGTAATACAGTAGTACTTGAAAAAGAAATGTTCTCCAAGCTAAGCTTAAGATGAATTTTAAGAATCAGAACACATGTAAAGACTTATTTTCTTGTAAAATAAGGTCATTCTGCATATGGAACCTCCAGAAACAAATGCTATTATTTATTTATTCATTTTGTTTGTTCACTTATTGATTTATTTGTATGTTCCATTAGTTCTTTCATTCATTCGTTCATTGTATATTTCAATAGTTCATTTGTTCATTCATTTGTAGATTTGTCTGTACATTCCATCAGTTCATTTGTTGATTTGTTTGTACATTCCATTAATTCATTTGTTCATTCATTTGTCAATTTGTTTGTACATTCCATTAATTCATTTGTTCATTCATTTGTTGATTTGTTTGTACCTTCCATTAGTTCATTTGTTCATTCGTTTATTTGTCAATTTGCTTGTACCTTCCATTAGTTCATTTGTTCATTCAATCATTCATCTGTCTAGCCAAGCAAAATTTTAAAACATCTTCCTATTTAAATATCTGGACTTACCACCATGTATCACCTCACCATTGCTTTCAGTTACCTTTTGTATGATGTCTTATCTCATCAGAATATAAGCTCCTTGAGAACAAGGGCTGTTTTTAGTTGTATTTGTAATCTTTGCACTTAGTACAGTGCCTATGACAAGGTCAGTAAGTCAACCAATAAGCATTTATTAAGCACCTACTGTGTGTCCAGTACTATGCTAAATGCTAAGAATCCCATCCTCAAGGATCCCACAATCTAATAGGAATGAACAAAAAATTTAAAAGTGCAAATGAGCTGTATAAGTATATAGAAAATAAGATAAATAAAATAGAGAATGGAGAAAATAGAAAATAACTAGATTTAAGAGGTATTGGGAAGGGCTTGCTGTTGAAAGTGGGATTTTAGGTGGGGGGAAGTCAGGTGGGAAATAGGAATAAAGAGAGAGAGCATTCTAGGCATGGAAAATAGCCAGAAAAAACCACCCAAAGATGCGAATGGAGGTGAGGGGGAGTAGTTATAGAGCATACAGGGCTATGAAGGGCTTTCAATGCCAAAAGAGGATGCATTTGATCATGGAATGGGAGGGATATCAGACCTGAGCTTAGGAAAATCATTTAAGCACTTAATAAATGTTTGCTGCCTTGTCTGCTTATCTGCAGGGCCCAGTGCATGGGGCTGAGATGACAAAGATGCAAAATGACAGTTCCTGTTCTTGAGGAAATTAGATTCTAATGGGAGGGAGAGGCAGGGATCAATACAGCTAAAAGAGATGAGCAAAGTAGCAGGTAGGGAGTGATGGTGGGCCACGGGAGTGACCCAGACAGAGAGCTGAAGAGCAATTTGAAGAGGGGAGAGCCACATTTTTAATCAGGACAGGGAAAGAAAGGCGTCCCCAAAAAAGTGGAGGCTATGGGAAACCCTGAAGGCAGAGAATGATTCTGGGAGCAGCATTTGATCAATTCAGGTGGGGGGATAGAGAGGTAAAGATTCAGAGGTGAGTGGTGAAACATGGAGTTTGGGGAATAGTTGGGGGGTTCCATGTGGATGTAGTGGAGTTTTTGAAGGGGGAATGATATGATAAAGCTGGAAAGACAGACTCTAAATGGTCTTAATAGCCAAGGGTAAGGTGTAGGGATTTTACTTTAAAGGCAATAGGGACATATTGAAGGTTGTTGAGCAAGACAGCAACATGTGCAGACCTATAGGGTAGGAAAAACATCTGTGGAAGAAGAACTGGAGTTAGAGCAATAGGGCATCAGTTGTATCAATCCTGGAGAGAGTGATAAGATCTGCATCAGAGTGACGGCTCTGTGTGGGGAGAAAGGGGACACACGTGAAGGCTGTCATGGAGGTGGAACTGACAAGATTTGGCAGGTAAATGGAAGGGGAAAGAGGAAAAGAAAGGGAATAAGCATCCGTGTAGCACGTACTATGTACATTCCAGGCACCCTGCTAAGCACTTAACAAATATGATCTCATTTGTTCTTCAAAACACGTCTGGGAGGGAGGTGGTGTTACTATTCCTATTTTACAGATGAGGAAACTGAGGCAAACAGAAATTAAGTGACCTGCCCAGAGTCATCCAGTCAAGTATGGTCCCAAGATACATAAGCAAAAGACTAAACAGGAGCCTGATAGACATTTAAACCATGGATAGGAGGGAGGGCTCAGGATTGGCCCAACAGCCACTTATTCGGGTCTGCAGCAGAGGATAACAATGTTCTGATTTTAGTTCCTTTAAAAGAACAGGATGAGATCCAAGCAAAGCAATCATACATAGAGTGGACCACTTCAGGACGATATGGGGGCAGCATGGCAGGGGTAGAGCTTGGGTGAGCTGGGTTTGAATATTGCCTCAAGCACTTATAACACACATCCAATACATCTCTGAGCAATATCCAACTGTCTTTGAATTATTCTTTAACTGAATGTCTTCTGTGACTTTATGCAAACTCTCCATGACCAGGAAAGCTCTCCCTTCTCTTTGTCTCCCCTTAACATCCCTCCTCAGAAAAGGGCCTTTTTCTTGCTATTTTATTATATATTTATTTTCATATTATTGAATTTATTGTATTATTTTTATATGTTAAATTATATTTTTATTTCCTGTGTAGTTCATGTTTCCCCATAGCAGAATGTAAGCATCCTGAAGGCAAAGGCTGTTGTATTCTTGTCTCTGGCTAGCATTTAGTAGGTGTTTTAGGAATTCTCTCTGGGTAGTTTGTTAGGTTCTCAAGGGCAGGTCTTGATTGTTTATCTTAAATCTCTGGCAGCATTTAGCACAGTTGGTCATTCCAAGGATCTCCTCTTGCCTACCCTGATGGAGATCCAAACTGGGCTATACATTGACAGGTTATCTCCATGAATGTGTGACCAAAATCCAAATTAAATTGCGCAAGGAGAACAGCTCTCCAAATTCAGCTAGACTGAGCCTTAGAAACAAAAGTCATAGCACATTGCCCAGCCTCGCTTGGAAAGATCCACCAGGACCCACTTTCTCTAGAACTTAGGATCACCTCCATTCTGAGATACCTCCATGATGGGACCAAGAAATAGGACTTTTATAAAGAGAGCTAACTGGAAGTAAGCATTTAATCTCTGATGAATGAATGAATGCAAAATAAGAAAGATAGTTAGACATGGGAAACAGAAAAAAAAGAGAATTTTTGGGGTGGAGGAGAATGATGGGATATTGGGCTTAACCATTGTCTTGGGATAATTCTTCAAAGGAATACTGACACACAAGTATTTTAACATAATTAACATGTAGTGGACACCCCTCTAGGGGAGGGGTGGGGGGGAAACATTTGTAACAGAAAGCTTTGTAAGAGTTAATGTTGAAGAATTACCCACGCATATGTTTTGCAAATAAAAAGTTTTTTTTTTATTTTTATTTTTTTTTATTTTTATTTTATTTGCATAACATATGTGTGGGTAATTCTTCAACGATAACCCTTACATAGCTTTCCGTTACAAATTTTTCCCCCCAACTCCCCACCCCTCCCCTAGATGGCAGGATATCCACTACATGTTAATTATGTTAAAATATTGGCAAATCGAATATATGTATACATATTTCCAAACTTATCATTGGTGTGCAAGAAAAATCTTATCTACACAAACGATATATCAGATAAAGGAAACACAATGTAAGCAAACATCAATCAAGGAGTATGAGAATGTTATGTTGTGGTCTTCATTTCGCATCCCTCTCTCTGGGTGTATATGGCTTTCTTCAGTGAACAATTGGAGGTGGGCAAATAAAAAGTTTTAATTAAAAAAAAAAGGAATACTGACACATGTAGAGATCTTCCTGTGGTGTAAGAAAAAGAACACCAGATTTGGAGTGAAGGGCATTGTCATATGTTGGCCCTGCTCCTTATTAACTGTGTGATCTTAAGGAAATCACCTGACCCATCTGGGTTTCATTTTTCTTATCTATAAAATGGGTCCAATACCCAATGCTTGGGCAGCCATAGCTGAAGAAGCTAAAATTTTAAGGATTCCAAGTGACGGAGATAAAAGAGAATAACTAGCAGTTGGTGTTATAGGAAGGTGATGGAATATTATTATTCTATAAAAAATGATGAACAAGCTGATTTTAGAAAGGCCTAGAAAGATTTACATGAACTGATGCTGAGCAAAGCAAGCAGAACCAGGCGTACACAGGAACAGCAAAGTAGTGTGATGATCAACTATGAAAGACTTGATTCTTCTCAGTGGTTCAGTGATCCAAAGCAATACCAATAGATTTTGGACAGGAAATACATCCAGAAATAGAGCTACTGAGACTGAAGGTAAATTAAAACATGCTATGTTTACTTCTTTTCCCCATTTTTTTCCTCTTTCCCATGATTTTTCCCTTTTTGCTCTGATTTTTCTCTCCCAACATGATTCATAAAACAATGTGTTTTAAAAATAAATAAATTTACAAAAAAAGTAATTGGTAGAATCCACTCAGATGGGACTTCAATTTTAAAGTGTTTTGGGAGATGATTCATGATATATATTTTGAATAAAGGAAGAGATGCAAGGAAAGGGCAGACATATAGTTCTGGAGTGAAATCCAGCCTTAGATACTTACTAGTTCCTGGACACTTCACCCTTTTTGCCTCAGTTTCCTCAGCTGTAAGATGAGCCAGAGAAGGAAATGGCAAAGCACTGAAAACCTCAAACAGTTGGATGGAACTGAAACAAGTGAATAACAGCAGCAAATAGAATCTCCCTTCCAGAGTTGTTGTGGAGTCCAATGAGATCATGGTTGCAAAGTGCTTGGCTATCTTCAAGCATGATGTTAATGCTACAAAGACTTGGTGATGGGGGCAGCTAGTTGGATAAGCATAGGCCCTGAAGTCAGGAGGACCTGAGTTCAAATCCAGTCTCAGAGCCTTAACACTAACTAGTATGACTTTGGGCACGTCACTTAACTCCAATTGCTTCACAGCAAAATAAGCAAATAAATAAAAAACAAACAAACAAATAAAAAATTGAAGACATGGTGATGGACAAGAGGGGGTCAGGAGGGAGGGTGCATAAGTGAGCAGGGCTGGAATAAGTAGCTGGGGAGCGTGGCGGGGGGGCAGACACTTACTGCAATTTTCTTCATCACTGCCATCCGGACAGTCCTCGAAGCCATTGCACCTGAAGCGCCCTATGATACAGTGGATTCCACTGGCACAAGGGAAGAAGGTCGGCCCACATTTGGACTTGGCCTTGGCTGGAAGAACAAAGACAACAGACCGGATTATTAGGGGAGATCTTCCAAGGCTCACTCCTGCCTGTCACCCAGAGTGCTAGACCCATGGATCCTTTAAGCTTGAGCTTCTGTGTGTAATGATTTCCCCCCAAAAATCCACAGATGACCTTTGTTCAAGGTCACACAGCAGATAAGTAGCAAAGCTTGTGCACAGGGAAGTCACTTATCTGAACCTCAGTTTCCTCATCAAATGGAGATAACTGCCATCTATTTGATTATTATTATAATATAATAATAATAATAATAAAATAATATAATTATAATTGTAATTGTAATATAACATATTATTGTAATCATTAAGTGCCTACTGTGTGCCAACCACTGTACTATGTACCAGCTCTTACTCTCACAGGGTTGCTGAACAGCTTGGATGAGACAATTAATTTATGGAAAGTACTTTTTGAACCTCAAGTACTATGTAAAAATTGGATGATATTGTTGTAATTATAGTTAAGAAGGCAGCCAGATGCTCAGTGGATAGAGTACTGAGGACCTGAGTTCAAATCCAGCCTGAGACACTCACTAGTTGTATGACCCTTGTCAAGACACTTAACCTGCTTGCCTTAATTCAGAGGAGAAGGAAATGGCAAAGCACTCCACAATCCTTGCCAAGAAAAACCCTACAGACACCACTGAATAGCAACTGATTATATTATTATTATTATTATTTTGTAACAGGCAGAGACAAGGAGCCCAAGAGCACAGAGGGGGTAAGTAGAGGCCCTGGGATCAAAACCCACATCCCTGTTAGGTTAATTAGGTTAACAGCCTTCTGTTCCACATCCCCGAAGCAATGAAAAGCTGCTGGTGAATTATTTAGGTCTGATCTCATAAAACTGGCTCCTGAAAGAGGCCGAGAACTGTGTCATCACCATGGGGCCACAGTTTCACTGAGCTGAAGAAAGGACGATGGGGACAAAAGAGAAGGGACCGAGAAGACAATGCCATAAAACGAGTTTCCGAGAATGTTTCTTGGGGTTCTTGGCCACAAATCACGTTCCCAAATAAGGTCATTCTCTCCCAAACTGGAGGAAGAGATATTTATAATGACAAGGGATCTCTGAAGCCATTTAGTACTACCATCTCATTATGCAGATGGGGAAACCGAGGCTGAGACATTAAATGACTGGCCTGGGCTCACAGAGTTTGGAAAGATCAGCTCCAGGAGTTGAATTTGGACCAACTGACTAACAATCTATTGTTCTCTTCATTACACTGGTGCTGTCAAGTTGAAGAGAGTCTTCCTAATGAGAAAGGCTCCCTTCTGCTCTAACAAATTCTTTTTTTTTTCTCTCACAACCCACAATTTGAAAAGAAGCCACTCACTCTTGCTTGATTTAGGGTCCTGCTGACAAAAGCGCTTTGTTGGGAGTAATGTATGTCCCCATTAAGAGTGCTGGGAGATCTAAAATAGGATCTGGCATTGCATCCTAGGTATACAGGCGCTCCCTCCCAGTCTGCCCCCGCCATGAAGCTTCTTCCCTCTCTTTTATTTCCCCCACCTCCCCCTTCTCCTCAAGCAGAATCCAAGGTCCTCTAAGAAATAATAGAATAATAGACCATTACTTTAGAGAAAACAGGCAGTAAATTAGCCCAGTGTTACTGCCATCTGTAACACACCAACTTTGGCAGCGGCCAATTCACAATCAAAAGGATTTTAAGGCCTGGGAACGTGCCCAGCTTTTAAAAAATCAAAAGAAAGCTGCTGTCCAGCCCCCCTGCCACCATGCTGCCCCTTCACTTCCAGATTTGGGATTGTTACTCATGAGTTTTTCAACCTGACTAGACTGGTGCAAAAAGCAAAGCGAGCCCTGCCATTCTTTAAACATTTTATAAAGTATTGCTGATATTGTATACTTCTCTCAGCCCCTGGCAGGTGGGCAATCTTCCTGGCTGAATGAGGTCCCCGTATCTCATTCTCTCCTTTTATAGGAATGGTGGGTAGTAGGTAGGTAACATGGCTAGCAAATGGGTCAAATGCTTCTCTGGCCCCAGTTCTAGGGTCATTTCCCGATCTATATTCTCTCACTGGACTCAGATGTCTCTGGAGGGGAAAGTGAGACAGGTGACCTTGCACAGCCCTCCCTCACTGACATCCCATTCACTTGCACGTCACGGCATCACCTCCCCCATGTCACGGTCCTTTTCAAGAACAAAGGACAAACCATTACAACTATGACCTCCTGTGACTTAATTATTTATTACAAATGAAGGCTCAGTGAGTGACTAGAATCTAAAAACAAAAGGCATCAGCAAAACTCAAAAAGGAAAAATGTCTATTGTGAGAGAAAGGATAGAAGTTCAGGAAGTCAACTAGAGAGAAACTGTAGAAAGTGAACTGGATTGGACCCTAAATATTCGAATTCTAATCTTGGCTCAAGCATTTCCTAGCTCTGAATTCACTTTTCTTCTCTGTAAGTTTAGGAGCGTAGACAGAGCTCCCCTCCATCATCCCTCCAGTCCTAGATCTTAGGACACTACAGAAAAGAAAGTGTGATTGACCACAACCCTTTCCAAAGGGGAAACGAGAATGAGATCAACTTCCTTTGCTAAACTTTGCACGTTTCTTTCAATACCAGCAAAAAGCTCACTTGTTCCAAGGTGGCTTTATCCTCCATTTTATATTTTCAAAGTCCACTTCTTAAACCAAGTGTAAAAATTTAAATTTATCCATATTTAAACTCTTAATATCAAACCCTCCTTTTTGGCTTTTTTTAAACTTTTGATAACCTGGTCCTTCCCCATCTTCCCAAACTTCTTATCTACTGTTTCCCCTCAGATATTCAGCAATCTGATAACTCTGATCTCTTTGCTGTTCCTAGCACAAGAACGTCAGCTCCTGACACCAGATGTTTTCTCTGGCTGACCTGCTTAGTGATTTTAATTTGCAGAGAGGGTGACAACCTGAACTGATAAACTAAGGTTTCTCACCTGGCTTCCTTCAAGTCTCCCAGAAGCCTTTTCTGTTCCTGCTTAAGCTTATTGCTTTCCCTCTGAAATCTCCAATTTATCCTCTATGTCTCTTGTTGGCATATAGTTATATACACATGGTTCCCCTTAGACTATGAGATCCTTTCCTTATGAACTCAGATTTGTTTTGACTTTTGTATCACTAGTGTGTGTATATATATATATATATATATATATATATATATATATATATATATAT
>JAJPUD010000992.1:129110-142150 GCA_023553655.1 Myrmecobius fasciatus | reverse complement strand
TATATATATATATATATATATATATATATATATATATAAAATCACAGGGTGTGGAATATAATAAGGGAGCTAGGTGGTGCCACAATGCGCAGTGTTAAGAATGAGGAAGATGAGTTCAAATCCAACCTCAGATACTTAAAAGCCATGTAATCCTGTGCAAGTCACTTAACCCTGTTTGCCTCAGTTTCCCCATATGTAAAATGAACTGGAAAAGGGAATGGCAAACCATTCCAATATCTCTGCCAAAAAAACCTCAAATAGGGTCATGAAGAGTTGGACATGATTAAGAAACAACTGACATATAGTTGGTGCTTAGTAAATACTTACTAATTTTATTTGATTTAAATTATAGGTCCTCCAATCCATATCCCCTCAGTTTTTGGCTGTAATCATGGGATGTTTTGTAACTTTTTCCTCTTTTCTCATTAGACTTGAAGGTCCCCTATAGAAAAGGAGCTTCCATGGCACTACAAAGATTATACTTTTCCCAAGCTCTATGATTCTGTGGTCTCTTTGATTTCAATTTTTCTAGAAATTATACTTCAAGATTCCCAGAACTCTTTAGCGGGTGGCAAAGCCATGTTATAAAGAATTAAATACTAATATAACTATCTCATGGTCTTGCCTAACCCAACTGTATACTGGTAGGCCCACTTTGTATGTGGGTGCATCCACTTGAGGCCCTATTTTTCCAGTAAAAAAAGGTTGGGTGTTTGCTTATTATATATTTTACAGAGAAGTTTCCTGAGCATTTGTGAGTCGATGACCTCTATTCCAGCCCCAGTCCCTCTTCTGAGCTCTAGTTCTACAACATTAATTATCTATTGGACATTTCCAATGGAATGTCTTATAGGTAACTCCATCTCACATTTACAAAACAGAGATCAATATCTTTACTCCTAAGCTTTCCCTATTTCTTAATATTCTTATCTATCAGGGGTGCTATCATCCTTCCAGTCAATTTAGTATATAAAACTGGGAGTTAGTCTTCCTTCTCCCTCAAATACGTTCCTATTCAATCAGTTCTTTAGTCCTGTCAAGTCTTATTTTCCCCACATCTCTTTCCTCTGCTCCCTTTTACCTAAGTTCAAGCTCTTATCAGAATAATTGTAATAACTCCTCCTTGTTGCCTCTTCCTCTAATCTCTCTCCATTCTAATCTTGATGACCATTCCACGGTCATCAAGAAATATTAAAAAAAAGCATCAATATGATTATATTACTGCCCTGGGATAAGAACTCTTTGGTCCCCACAGCCACCAGAGAAAAGCAACCCTTGTGGAGATATATTCTCTCAGCTGCTACTCTTATAGTTCCTACCTCCTTAAGTGGCCACATCTACTAAAAACTTGTTAAAGAAAATCTTTACCATCAAAACTCTAGTTGGGTCAAATGGTTCAAGAAATTGGTATGGTCTTATTGATGGAAATGCCATTCAAGAAGCCAAATAATAATCTGTCTTGACATCCTATTCTAAGGACCACTGGTTTGCCCCTGAAACTGTCCATATATGGTGTCTTTCCCCATGGTAATGTGAGCGCCTTAAAACTAAAGTCTCTTACCTTTCCATTTTTTGTTCCAAGTGTTTTGTAGACAGTAAATACTTAATTAATGCATTTCAATCATTTTTTTTTGTTTGGTATGGCATCCTCTCTCCATTCCAGACAAACTAGTTTAATGTGCCTTATGGGTTGGCTTGGATGGTCTCAGAAGACCTTTCCAACATTTAGATCATGATTCCTGAAATACAGAGCGGATGCTCAGAAAGAGCTTGTTGGATAACTGAATCAATGCCAAGGAATCTCAGGGGGAAAACAGGAGCATTTGGAACATAGAACTCAGGCTGGATTACATTTTTTAGCCTAGGGTTCTAGCATTGAGAGCTGGAGGGAAACTGATGAGATCCTCCACTATCTTAGTTTACATAGGAAAAAATAAAAGTTTCAAAAGTTAATGTGTGTCTAAGAACAAATAAGTGGCATGTGGCTTTGAACCTAAGTCCTCTGACTTCAAATTCAGTATTTTCGCCACTAAGGCAAAATCTGTCCCATCCCTTCCAAGAATGGATTGGTCACAATGCCAAAACAGACCAATATCCATTAACCAGTAACTATGATCACACTCGTTCTAAAGATGGCATTTTCTACCATTTTTTAAAGATATTCTCCAGTGCGTTAGTGCTTGTTCTCCAAATTAGCATGACCCAAATCAGGGAATTGTTCTTACCAATGGGATTAAGCAATTTATTTTTACACAATTTCATTAGAAATCACACTTATTCTCCATCCATCCCCATCCTGCTTCTCCCCCTTCCATTTTTTAAAAGAAAGATTGATCTACAATTCATTTAGCATCATATTTGGGGCATGCTCACTGTACCTATTTCAGAAACTGTTAATGAGATTTCTTGTCCTGGCAGCTCAGCCCAATGGGCACTTCAGTCAGAGCATAAGATGTTTTTGAAATAATTCATTTGCTTTAGAATAAGGGTTAGAGAGTCAACAAAAATCAAGAGAAAGATATTGAACGCAGGAGAAAACTAGCATAGAGAAAGGCATCATGGGGAAATGGAACAGAAAACAAGACAAGAGTTAGAACAATCATGGATTCACATCCTCCTTCTGACACTTATTGGGCTGAAAGACCCTTGGAATGTCATTCAACTTTTCTGAATCTTACATCTATAAAATGGGTGTGATTACATTTATCCCCTCAACTTCCCATAAGTCCTTGTGACTATCAAGTCAGATACTGCATGTAAAACATTCTGTAAACCCTAAGTTGCTATTTATAAATGCCCCATGACCTACTCCCATTCTTTAAGAAATAGGATTTCTCCATAATTCACATTGACTTTGGTCGCCTGGAGATGAATGAACTCTGGGAGTGAGCAAGCCTATTCAGGTGAGTGTTTTAAACCAAAAAAATGAGCATTTCTCTGCTATCTATTTCAAGGAAGAGAAAAGGAGCTTGGCCTAATCACCACTGAGAGCATTAATAAAAATCACTAAAAATACATGTGCTATCTTCCCTTACTAGCTCTGAAATAACAGGCAATTCGGGCAGCTAGGTGGCGCAGTGGATGGAGCACCAGCCCTGAAGTCAGGAAGACCTGAGTTCAAATCTGACCTCAGACACTTAACACGTCCTAGCTGTGTGACCTTAGGCAAGTCACTTAACCCCAACTGCCTCAGCAAAAAAAAGAAGAAAAAAAAAGAAAAGAAATAACAGGCAATTCACTTCCACCCTGTGAACCAGTTTCCTCATCCCCTGATCTGGGAATAAAACTTCTAGTACCTATCTTCCAAAACTGATTCCAGTATGAAGTAAAATAATGAAGGTCAATCACTTTGTGAGCCCAAAAATACTGGTCAGTATAGCAAGAGAAGAGGTGGGAGGAATTACAAAGTGCTTATAAGTACAATTTCATCAACTCCAGGCCATTCCAAATTAAATCCCTTTCCTATTTTGATAGGGTTGGTGAGAGACAGTATGGTGGTACGGTGAAGAAGTGATTGATGTCCTTACCATCAAGACAATTTAGGTTCAGACTCCATCTCCGACTCCTACTAGCTGTGTGACTATAGACAAATCACTTAACCTCACAGTGCTCCAGGAAATTGTGTGTCCAGAGTTTAGCCATTTTCTTGAATGCAGAAAGCACTTAATAAATGCTAGTTGATTTGAATAGGAGTCAGAACCATTTGGGGAATTTAGAATTGGTTAAATGGCTACAAGTACTCTCTGAGTAGACATTAATGTTGAATAAATGTCAACATTGATTCTCTATCAATTGTAGCTTGGAAAGATCTAGAATTTTTATACTTTTACTTGTGAGAATTAAGTGAGAAAATGTTTGGGAAAGAAGTGTGAAAAGTATAGAGCATTAAGTACATGTCAGACATCTTGTGGCTTTATGTAAATTCTACAGGAATTGTACACCAATACACTAAGGTTCCACATGCCTTAGGGGGCCCTTCTTCTTTAGGATGTGGAAACAAATAGAATTTTTATTATTTTCTTTTCAGTCAAAATATATTTGCTAAAAACAAATCTAAATAATTAAAGTTATGACTTTATGTTTTTTATTCTTGCTTATATTCAGAGATTTATTTCTGTTGATGGTTATTAGTTTTAGATTTTTAAAAAAGGAAATCCACAGAATTTAGTTTTAATGTTTTTGATATGCATGATTTTCCAAAAAGGATCACATGGCATTATTGAAGAGGGGCCTCCCTAGACTAAAGGTGTGAATCAAAACAGCGGAATCATTGAAATGATTCAAGAAAAAAACATTTTCTTTAGTTTCTTTGCCTCCCTGAGTGGTACTATATTGCTTTCTGTTGGGCTGGCATTTCCTATAACTGGATTTTTATAGAACCAGGGAGCTTTGAACTTGGGATTTGAAAGAGTCTTGACAGGATAGAATGCTGGGCCCAATGAGATAAGATGAAATTTAAGGAGGATTAAAGCAAATTTCACACTTTGATTCAAAAAATCAACTTCACTAGTACAAAATGGGGGAGATACAGATGGATAGCAATGCATCTGAAAAAGGTTTAAAGATTCTGTTAGCTTGGGAATTCAATATAAGTCAACAAATAGAAGTAATATGGTATTAAGCATTGTCTCTGGAGTCAGAAAACTTGAGTTCAAATTTCAGCTTTGTTATTATTGTCACTTTTGTGACCTTTGGCAAATCACTTTTCCTCTCAAGATTTCCTGTCAAATGAGCAGATTGAATTCAGTGGCCACTAAGATTCTTTATAGCTCTAAATTTATGATCCGATGAACCATGCGACCCAGGAACTAAAATAAGCCAACGTGATTGTAAATTGCATTAAGAGGACCATTGAATCCAGGAAAATACAATCATATGCAGGATAATTATGGTTTTATTCTTCTCTGGTCAGACTATATCCACTGCACTGTGGTTAGTTCTAGACACTACTTTTTGGGAAGATTAATACTCTGGAGAGTAAAACTGGGATTGTGAAGAGCCTCAAATTCATGCTTTATGAGAGCTTCTTGAAAGAAATGGGGACATCTAGACTAGAAAGAAGACTTGGGAGTATGTAAAGGAAATAGGAGAGAGAAGAAGAAGAGGAGGAGGAGGAAGAAGAGGAGGAGAAGGAAGGATAGAGAAAAGGAAAGGAGGAAGAGAGAGTGTGAGAAAAAGAAGAGCAAAAGGAAGACATAAGGGGAGGGGAGAGAGAGAGAGAGAGAGAGAGAGAGAGAGAATAATAAAAATGAACTGGATGAGCTCTCAGATCTTTTCCAGTTTTAAATCCACAATACGCCAATCTTAACTAGCCTTCAAGCATCTGAAGAGTCATTTCATGAAAGGGAGATTAAACCTATTCCATTTGGCATAGAGCACTGGGAAAAAGAAGTTGAAGTTACCTAGAAGCTAACTTAAGTTTAATGTAAGTAAAAATTTTCTAATGATGAGAGCAATTTCAGTGTGAGTAGAATGAATTGCTCTGGGATTCTGTGGGCTTTCTTTCCTTAGAGGTCTTCAAGCCAAATGGGTGACCATTTGTTGGGTACCTTACAGAGGGGATCCCTATTCAAGAAGAGTTTTGATTATAAGGTTGCTGAGGTCCCTGCTAACTTAAATTCTGTGAAGCTACATACATATCAATCCTTCATTTTTGTGGTAATAGCACTGTCCCCTACTTCTCAGATATGCTAAAGTTTTAAATCTTAAAAGGGCAATAGAAATGTGAGTTATGTCTTTTATTGCTAAGTGGAGAAGTGCTTAATGCATTGGTCTTGGAGTCATGGAAGTCAAGAGAGCAAATCTTGACTCACTTGGTGTTTGTGTGATTCTGAGCAAGTCACTTCAACACTGTCTGCCTCAGTTTCCTCATATGTAAATTGGGATAATAACAACTTCTCAGTGTTGTCATGAGGACAAAATAAGATAGTAAAACTCTTTTAGGTGAATGTGTTATTATTAATTTAAATAACATATGACAACCACAAGCTGTCACCAACCATCACTCACAACAAGCCTTGGATATCTAAATATTTCCCAGGACACCTCCTGATCCAATATGCTGCTCGCCTTCAGGCTCCATGCCTCTGTGTTCTTGGACCTGGTCCCATTCCCCATCAGGATGAGATGTAGGAGGAACATACAAACATTGAGAAGGAGGGCTCCAGGAGAGAAACACATAGGGAAATCTGGATTCTGTACAATCTCCTATTCCACTTCCTACCCCAACTTATTAACTAAATGTTGTAAAGAATTAATAATTTCTTTGAACTTTAAGGGTCTTCACGGTCATCCTGTCTAGCCCATACATCTTTAGAGGATTTAGGACAAAGCAATCAACCACCCTTTGCTTCACTGCTTGAATGAGAGGAAAGCACCACTCCCCTTAAGTCATTCAATTTTGGACAGCTCCATAATTAGCAATTTTCCCCTCAAAATCAAGCCTATATTTATTTATGGTTTGTTTGTGCATCAATTAATTACTTTTTGTGGCTGGCATCCATCGTTCTTGTTTTGTATTTCAGAGTCCAGCACAAAAAAGCTAATCCCTCCCTCAGTTTTTCTATCTGGATGATGACCAATCCTTTTCCAGATGACAACCTAGAGTTCAATAGCCATGGGGAAGACAGAGGTGCTAGGGCTGCCCACAGTTCTAAAGGGATATTATGTATAGGGAGCGTCAGCATATTTCCATCTTGGCTCCTGGCTCAGCATCTCCCCAGGTGACAATCACGCAAAAGAGTTGGATGCTGCTTCCTCTGAAGCATTTCTCGGTTCTGCCAGAATGCTGATGTGCTTGACCAATCAGGACCCTGACACCTTGCACACTGACTGCTGCACATGGCTACAAGGCTGCTGTCACAAAGGGTTTTGGTCTGGGCTCCTTATCTTTCAGTCTAAGGCAAGTCCCACCATCTGATTATGAGTCTTGGTTTCCCTATCTATAAGGCAAGTCACACCATCTGATTATCAGTCTTGGTTTCCTCATCCATAAGGTAAATAAGAGCTGAACAAGAAGGATTCCAAATCATCCTCTACTTTGAAAAGCCCATGATTCACTTTGAGCTAAATTACAGGCAAAAATGAATCATGGAATTAAGATTTTTAAAGGGAAGGGACTTCAGAAAATGACAAAAGATGAATCCAATAGAATGAAAGCTCCTTAAGGGCAGAAATTGTTTCATTTTAATTGTTGTATCTTTAGCGTCTGGCACATCGTAGGTTCTCCATGGATTCTCACTGGATTGAATTGAACTTATTGCTAGAGAATCAATGAGAATACAAATCACTTGGCAGCCCTTTTTATAGTGGCTAGAAACTGGAAACTGAATGGATGCCCATCGATTGGAGAATGGATGAACAAATTAAGGTATATGAATGTTATGGAATATTATGGTTCTATAAGAAACGACCAGCAGGATGATTTCAGAGAGGCCTGGAGAGACTTGCATGAACTGATGCTGAGTGAAATGAGAAGAATCAAGAGATCATTATATACGGCAACAACAATACTATATGACGATCAATCCTGATGGACATGGTTCTCTTCAACAATGAAATGTCTCAAATCACTTCCAATTGTTCAGTGAAGAAAGCCATATACACCCAGAGAGAAGGATGTGAAATGTGGACCACAACATAGCATTTTCATGCTCTCTATTGATGTTTGCTTGCATTGTGTTTCCTTTCTCTGATTTTTCTTTCTTGTAGATAAGATTTCTCTTGCATAAAAATCATAAGTGTGGAAATATGTATACATATATTCGATTTGTCAAGTATTTTAACATAATTAACATGTAGTGGATATCCTGCCATCTAGGGGAGGGGTGGGGAGTAGGGGGGAAAATTTGTAATGAAATGCTTTGTAAGGTTAATGTTGAAGAATTACCCATACATATGTTTTGCAAATAAAAAGTTTTAATTTTTAAAAAAAGAGAATACAAATCATAGTCATGTAATCTCAGCTTTGGAAGAGACCTCAGAGGTCATCAATCGAATCCAATCCTCATCTGAATAAGAATTTTTTTCTGCAATATCCCCAACAAGGATCCATCTAGACTTTTTTTGCTTGAAGACCTCAAATGAGGAGGGATCCAATACTTTCCAAGGTGTCTGAACAATGTACATGATGCTCATGATTTGTCTCTGGAATCAGGCAGAACAAGTCTACTCTCTCATCCATGTGACAGACTTTCAAATACATAAACATAGTTACCATGTCATCCTGAGCCTTCTCTCTGCAAACTAAACACTCTGCTGATCCTCACAGGGCAGAAACTCAAGGCTCTTTGGCCATTTTAGTTATACTCTTCCCGATGCTCTCCCTCTAGCTTATCAATTGATCTTTCCATTTTTCCTCACTTAAATAAAGCCTAAATTTGCCATGGTAACTTTTAGCCATCAGTGTTACTTCTGGCTACTGAGATCATGAAGAAAAAATCTAACCTATTATCCATCTTACAACCCTTTAAATACTTGCAGACAACTATCATTTCCCTTTAAGTCTTCTTTTCAAGATAACCATCTCATTTCCCTTAATCCTCTTAGATCAATATAAGACATAACTTCCTAATAATTAGAGCTGACAAAAAAAAGAATGGGCTGTTTTTGATGAATAGTGAGGTATTCATTGCTAGAGGTTACAGGCTTATGGATTTAGAACTTGAAGCAATCTCAGAAGGCTATTTAGGTCAACCTTTTGTTATTACAGATGAAGAAACTGAAGGCAAAAGATGTGCAATTAAGTGCCTCTCCTAGGATCACCTAGATGCTAAGTCATCTCCAGAATTTGAATGTAGGTTCTCTCATCCATTAGGGATCACTGGAAGGAGGGATGAATAGTAGGAGTGAATGACTCCCAGATGGTGACTCAATCCCAAATGAAATAGATTGAGGTAGCCTGTTTGTCAACCTGAAAATATCAATAGAGAAGCCAGCATTTTTCCTGGAACGTGTATTGCATGACAAGGCAGAGAAGCTCCAAAAACTTGTCAAAATGTGGAACTACTATCCAGTTCTTTAAATGATTTCACCATAAAGATCCTGGAAGCAACATCAACATCCCTGAGATCTCGGGCAAGAAATTCAAGACTTTAGTGACACAGTGTGTATGGAAGGGAGATGGTATTTATCATAGATACTACTGGAAAATAAGAAAGCCAGAAGAGAAAAGCGGAAATAGAAACTGATCAGTTGGTTAGGAAGGTATCTTGGAATAGGTTTTAGGATTTTTGGATCATATCTTGACATATAGATGACAAGTTCTTTTTCAGAATGGAATCAATTCAAGTCAACAAGCATTTTTCAAGTACCACTATGTGCTGGCACTTAGTTAAAAAATCTCTACCTTCAAGGAACTCACAGTCTAGTGAATATAGCTAATGAGAACTGGAAAGAAAGCTCAAGGCAAAAAGTACTATGGCAATCATCCAGTCCAATGCCTATTTGCATTTTTTAAGAGCACAGGTTTTAAGCTAGGAGAGCTATTAGAGATAATCTAGTCCAATCTCTCATTTCATAGATGAAGAGACTTATCCATAGAGAGATGAAGGATCTTGTGCTGAGTCCAATAGAAAAAGATTACAAAGACAGATCTTAATGGCTCCAAATCCAAATCTGCCTCAAATCTTGATGGCCTTACTTAGCAGACAGTTGTGGAAGAGGTTCAGGAACACACTTGGACTAGGTTGTTTCTATGGGCCATCTTGGCTCTAAGAGTCTATGTTTATATATGTATAAAAATAGACTGCATATAAATATAGGCTATATGTAAACATATAGCATATGCATAAGTAAACATAAACATATGTATATATATAACACAAACTATATATATGCATATAAAATGCACACACACACACACACACACACATATATAAATAACAATGGTGCTTTGAAAAGAAAAGCCATGGGCTTATGCAATTAAGATCACTTTCAAGATATTAGAGTGATAAGTAGCATATCAAAGCTCCAATAAGAAAAAGAAATCAGATTTTGAAATTAAGACAGTATTACTCAGTGCTAAAGCATAAACATGCCCAGGTCAATGCAGTTCAAAATCTTTGGAAAAGAAAAGAAAAAGAAATAAGAAAATGAATTTTAACCAGTTCATAGTCTTCCCTTTCTTTGAGCTTTCACAAAATGAACTAAATGTAGCCATTTAAAAGTTGAGAATGACTTTATATTTGAGGGCCAGAATGAAAAAGTTGCCTTGGAGTCACTTATAGTAACAGACCTTTCAAAAGTGGTGAGTTTGTGGTTCACTGTGAAGAATGAAAAAAAAAGGAAAAGAAAGGAAAAAGCCCCTTTCATATGTGTCACAAAGCAGCTGATGGGCAGTGGTGAAAAACAAGATGCCCTGGAAATGGAGCCTTTCCAAATTTATTATTGTTTGAACAACAAAACCTTTGACTGGTTTCTGTTGCCATCAAAATAGGGCAGCTCCCTCAATTGCTCAAGCTAATTTCAAGGTCTGCATTAATCAGATTTCTCACAGCATTATTTCTTCTAAAGTATGAAGTTGGCAGCTTCAGGGATACACATAGGGGGTGTGGAAGGGGAAGGAGAAGACATGGCTTGACTGGAATATAAATATTAAGAGAACGAAATCATCTGTATAAGAGGGAGACGTCTAGTCTTCCCAGAAGACTCAGCAAGCTGGAAAATTCTTTCCCCAAACTTTATAACTTTTAAATCTGGAACTGAAAATTGAATGAGAGGCAACCACCACTCAGAAACAGATGCTCAGGGTCCCCATAGAAAAGCCTTGCAAATTCCCAAGAAAAGCTGTGAGATGGAATATCTGGTGTAATATTCAGATAATTTGGGGGGATGTGACTTTATATCCTCACAGGGATATGGTGAGAGCACGGCAGCTGAGGAAAGCCTTTTCAATAATAATAAAAAAAAATCCTTCAGGATCAAGGGAGATAAAAGTCTATAGACTACTTTCAGCTTTTGTGGAGAAAGGTACTATATAAAAATCTATCATCTTATTGTTTTTATTATTGAAGAAGATGAAAAAGAAAGATGAAACAAAGTAGTAAATGTAAGACCAGAAAATCATCTTGGTTGTGAATTATTGCTTTCCCCAATAATTCGTTTTTACTAAGTTTATAGAGTATACATGTATGTATGTATGTATGTGAGTATATATATATATATATTATATATATATATATACTGTATAAATTTATATGTATGTGTGTATAAATGTATATATATATGTATGAGCATATGTGTATTGTGATTGTGTGTGAGTATGTGTATGGGTGTGTTTGTGTGTATGTGTATGTATGCTAGTATATGTGAGTATGTCTGAGTGTGTGGGTCTGTTTGGGTGTGTGTATGTGTATGTCAGCATATGTGTGAGTATATCATTGTGTGTATATATGTGGGAGTATTTGAGTGTGATAATTCCTTTGCACAGGAAGTTTGGGAGATCTGAGAGCTGGTCAGGAAGACCTGGATTCAAGTTCTGACTCCCACAGATACTGATCACATGACTTTGGGGATGCTCATTTAGCCGCCCGGTGCCCCTGGCAATAATCTCTTCAAACTAACTTCTAAGTGAGATAGAACTCGCTAGTCTGTACTGGTAGAGGGAATTTCTCACCTAGTTCCCTTCCTAGAACAAGATGAGGGAAAGTACAGGTGTGCATCTGAATTAATTAACCAATAAACATTTATGATAGGGAACAGAAACAAAAGTGAAACAGTCTCACCCTTCCGAGGACTTACACTCTACCAGATGCACATAACCCACAATTCATTTCTCTGTTTTGTTTTTGAAAAAAAAAGTTTGAGGTATTCTAGCCGAAGGATGCACAGGAGCTCCTCTCTGTTATCATATTTATATGGCGCTACATTGTTTCAAAGGTCTTTACAATAACATCTCTTTTGATCCTCACCACAACCTGGGAGGTAGATGTTATTATTATTCCCATTTTATAGAGGAGGAAATTAAGGCTGAGAAATTAAAGCTCAGTCGGTGCCCGAGACGGACTCCACTGCAATGAGGATTTCTTCCTGGACTCCAAGTCCTGTCCTTACCCAGCAGCCTTATTTGCCCAGACTTTTTAAATTTATTTTGAATTCTTTTATTTAGTACTAAATGTGGTTTAGTTGACTTTGGCCTCCTGAGACTTGTCATTGCTTAGTGGAAAAACTTCAGGATGGTGAATCTACGTCCTTGGGATTAAGAACAGATGTGGGAGCAGAAAATTTGGTGAAAATCAAATAGTTTCCACCTTAAAAAAAGAGTATTTCAATAAAGGCGCCACCCAACTCTGAAAAATGATCTCCAAGGGACAATCCTTTTTAAAAAAAGGGAGGAGAGTATGTGTGTGTGTGTGTGTGTGTGTGTGTGTGTGTGTGTGTGTTGAAATCAAAGACAGTTTTAAATTATGTGTAAAAACAGGGAAGGCATAGCAGCCTAATAATGAATTTTTTCTCCCCACCCTTCTTGGATTCAGGCAGCTCTTTACCCAAACTCCTTTTTCTGGGCAGTTTCTCCTGTCTGATTTAAGCTTCATTTTCTTTCTCTAAAGAATATTCTCATTCATTATCATATGCTTTCTTTAACAGTCAGATTTCTCCAGTAAAAGAAATAACCTCATCTAAGATTAGAAATTTGGGGTCATTTCTGAAATACTTACCTCTTCTTTGATCCAGTAAAAGAGTGATCTCCAAACTTCTTTTGAGAAATTCTGAATAATTTTTGAGCATCAATCCCTATTAGTCTGTCTGTCCATCTGTCCTTCTGTCCATCTGCCTGCCTATCTATATACCTGCCTATTTCTATTTATTTATCTACCTATATATTTTCTCTATTTCTATTTTTATGTATCTATAGCAATCTATAATTTTCTATTTATACTTATCTACCTGTCTATATTTATCATCTATCTATATATCTATGTATCTATCTATCCATCCATCTAACCTACCCTTCTATCCATCCACCTATCCACCTATCCATCCATCTATCCATCTATCTATCTATCTATCTATCTATCTATCTATCTATCTATCTATCTATC
>JAJPUD010000992.1:77571-129100 GCA_023553655.1 Myrmecobius fasciatus | reverse complement strand
ATCTATCTATCTATCTATCTATCTATCTATCTATCTATCTATCTATCATCTATCTGTCCATCCATTTATTTTTTTGTTTAAAAGTTAGTAGGACACAGACAACATGGTCTAGAAAGTTGCCCTTGAAACCAGCAGGATCCAGTTTCAAGTGCCTCCTCTCACATACTGGCAAGTCACTTAACCTTCAAATTCTCCAAGTGGCCCTTTTAAGTTGCGAGAAGGCACAACTTGCATTGGTAAAGGGAGTTTCCACACCCAGGAGTTTTCTATACCAAACAAATTACAGGTTTAGTCCATTTCCCCATATGTCACAATGGACTATTGGGCTAATGATTCTGTATGTTATCGAACTCACTCAAAAAGAGAAACATTATAAGGGTGAGGTACAGATGAAATATCTGACAGCAGGGTCCCAAGGGAGTTACGGGGGTAAGGGAATGGCATGGTCAGCCCTGCCCTTTAAACAGCTTTGAGGAGTCTAGAAAGATGGAGGGGAGACTGGAGGCAGGAGGTCAATGAGGAGGCTATTTCATAGTCCAGGTGAGAGGCAAGGGAGGACTGTATTAGGATAGTGGAGAGAAGGTGATGTACAGGAGAGGCTGGGTGACAGCAGACATGATCACACTGGGCAGTGGACTATTTAGGGGGTGTGAGAGTTGAGAATTAGGCTGAGATTATAAGCCTGGATGACTGGGAGTGTGGAGGTCAGAGAGGAAGTCCAAAAAGAGGGAGGATTCATGTTGGGGGGGCAGGTGGATAGAATAATGAGCTCTATGAGGCAGATTGTAATATAGCTGTGTCTGCTCCTTCTGTGACACTTATTCTCACTCTGCCCCATCCAAAATGAAAGGGCAGGAAGTCTCCATGGATGCTTCCATGGATGGCAAAGCTAGCCTAGTGTGCCCAGTTAACTGAGGGGGGCTGCTAAAGCCATGAGTTAATATGGGGCAGAAAGGAGGATGGAGGAGCAGTGGGGATGGTTTCCAAAGGCACAGCTGCTGGTGCCAGGGATCAAGTAAGTAAGGTTATAAAGGCCTGGGAGGACGGGAATTTACATAGCCGGGTGAAAGGGAAAGGGGGTATATTGGGAAAGTATTAGGCTTTACAGGGGGAAGGGTGTAGGAATGGGGAGGCTTCCCAGGAGAATAGTCTCAAGATTGAGGCTGGGATGTGACCCATCACAAATTCCCTGGAATCATTCCATGGCCTCCATTTTAGAGACCATTATCCATTGAGGGCAGATAATAATTAACATTATTATTAATACTACTATTCTTACTCAAATATATAATGCTTTAAAGTATGCAAAGTGGTATAAATATGACATTTCATTTTGTTCTCATAACCCTCCTGGAAATTAAGTGCTATTATGACACCCAGTAACTTGCCCAGAACCACATAAGTAGTTAATGTCTGAGTATGTATTATAATTCAGGTTTCCTTTAAATCTGATGCTTCATCTACTATGTAATACTTCTTCTTGAAGTTAATTTAAGAAATTCTTATTTTCAATTTTACATTTCTTTTTTTTTTCTGGAAGCACCAGAAAAAAAAACTGTAAATGGATTTCCTGAGCCTAAGAACAGAGCAAAACCTAAATAGTCCTTTGCTCCCTGGGGAAGCTACTGGGGAAAGATCCTAGGAGCTAAAAGTGACCTCAGAAACCATTTAGCCTAACTTTAATCCCATTAAGCATTCCCTCCATGAGATGTCTGACATGTGGTCATCTAGCCTCTGCTTGGGGGTCACCATGGAGGGGGGGCATTCACACCCCTGCAGCCCTCAGAGGGCACAGAACTCTGCCTGACCTTCCAATTGGATCTGTAGGAAGCACAGTATGCATTGGGGGAGAAACTCACTGCCTGGTTGCTGGGACTTGAAGGAAAAACCATAGCTTGTCAACTTATCAGAAAGCAACTTTAAAAGTGACGTGGCAAAGCCAGAATGTTCCCACCCATCATAAATCTTTAGACTTCTCCCCTTACTTCCAAACAGCTGCCCAAGTTTCTTTTGTCCAAATCAAAACCACTCATAGGCCTCTAGAACCAGGCTATTTTCCCTTCAGGCTTCCATGGATAGATACATGCTCATTTTATTAAATCACTAAGTCAATAAACACTTCTTAAGCATCTACTATGTGCTAAGCACTGGAGATAAGAAGAAAATCCCTGCTTCCAAAGAGCTCACAGTCTAATGGGAGAGGCTGCATATAAACACTTAGGTGATATACAGAACACATTGGAATTGGAAATAGACTGGAATTAGCCAACAGAGGAAAAACACTTTAATTAAAGGAGATTGGGAAAGCCTTCTTGGAGAAAGTGGGATTTGAAACTGGAAAAGAGAGCAGGGAAAACAGGAGGAAAAAACCAAGATGGTGGAAGAAGTCAATGATTTGCCCGAGATCTCCCCCAAACCCCTTTATGTCATAAATAATACCATAAAACTATTCCACAAAAGGATGCAAAGACAACTTAGAAGATCAGAAAAAGCACTAGGCATAGCTCTGGTCCCAATAAACCAGGAGCAGGAATTGGGAACCATTGAATCCGCAATGGTTAACAGCTGTTTCTGGAGCACTCAGCCCACAGATGATAAAGGGGTTGAACAACTGGCCAGAAGGAGATTGCAGTGGTCTCTTGGCTAGCACTGAGATAGTGCTCTATTGCTTTGCCCATTTTTGGATCTGGGTCACAGTCTGGGTGGCAGTCCTAGAATGAGAAGGAACATTAGCATGCCAGGGCTTGCAACCCCAATGGAGTGGAAAGCCTTCTCACAGTACCAGGGAGAAAAAAGTGCTTGTGGTCACTCACAAACAAGAGCACAGGTCAGGATAGAAGAAACACCTCTTTTCAGATCATATCACCATGAAAGAAACTTACAGGTCTCTAGAGATTTCTCTGAAAATAGCAAACCCTGAAGCTTGGGACAGGACACCTCCACCCTGGAGGCCCACTTTAACAAAGAGTTAAAAGTCAAGAAATAGGTTGGAAAAATGAATAAACAACAGAAAAAAAATCTGTTCATAAAGTTACTTTCAAGCTTTTACATCCAAAACCTTCGAGCAAAATATGAATTGGCCTCAGACTTTTCAAAAAGGATTATGAAAATCAAATAATAGAGGAGAGGAAAAATTGGGAAATGAGAGTGATACAAAAAATCATGAAAAACAAGTCAAGCTTGGTAAAGGTGGAAAAAAAACTTGGTAAAAAATACCAAAGAAAATAACACTTTAAAAATAGAGTAGGTCAAATGGTAAAAGAGGTACAAAAAGTCAATGAGGAAAATGACTTAAAGAATTGCCAAATGGAAAAAGAGGTACAAAATCTCAATGAAGAAAATAATTCCTTAAAATTAGAATTGGGTAAGTGGAAATTAATGGCTTTATGAGAAATCAAGAAACAAAACAAAACCAAAAGAAAGAAAAAAGAGAAGACAACAAATATCTGATTGGAAAAACAACTGACTATGAAAAATAGTTCCAGAAGAGGTAATTAAAAAATTATTTGACTACCTGCAAGCCATGATCAAAAAAAAGAGCCTAGACATCATCTTTCAAGAAATCATCAAGGAAAACTGCCCTGATATTCTAGAACTAGAGGTAAAAAGTAATTGAAAGAATCCATAGATCATCTTTTGAAAGAGATACTAAAGTTAAAAGAGGATGGGGTAGAAATGTAATTATTAAATTCACTAAAAAGCTCCTATGTGCAAAATGCTATGCGAAGCATTGTGGATCCAAAGTGGGGAATAAAAACCAGGATACTAACCTCAATAAACATACGCACTCTAGTTGGAGGAGATCCATATTCACGTAAATCAATCTAGTAAGGGAAGGGAGGGAGCATTAACAACTCAGGTGAGTGGGAGCATAAGAGGGATAATCAGAGAAGCCTTTATAGAAAAAGAGGCATAGGAGTTAGCCTTGGAGAGAAAGAGAAAGATTGTGAGAGATGAAAATTTAAAAGGAGTATATTGTAGCCTTGGGTGATTCTTTGTGGTGGGAAATGAAATATCCAGCTTGGGGAAAGCTAGAAATCAACTTTAGCTCATCTTCAGAATGAGTGAGAGGGGATTAAATGAGCATAAAGCTGAATAGGCTAAATTGTAGAGATTCTCAAATGCCAGACTGAGAAGTATTAGGGAGCAAATGAAGATTCTATTGAAGGGGAAAAACAAGATCAGGCTTATGCTTCAAGAAGGTTATTGTGGAAACTTTGCTGAAAGTCAATTATTCAGCAAATTATTCAATTATAATTATTTATTAAATGCCTACTGTGCCAGGTTCTATCTTCCTCTGACAGTACCCTCCTCAAGCAGTAGTGCAGAATAATGCATCTTCAAAGCTGTGTTCAAGATCTCTTTCTAATATATACTCCTGTGGGTAAATAATGGAAGATTTCAAAGCACCAGGCACCCCTCTAAGATTATATGTTGCAGAGAAAGTACTAAACAAATTTGTAGATGAAGTTTCTCCACCTGGGACTTCCCTAGATCAATGAAATCACAAATCCAGTTCCTCTCTTTTGGAATCGTTTCTTTGAATGTAAAGGGAAGTTTGGTCCAACACTGGCATTCTAGAAATAAGGTACCCAACCACTGGAACAGCTCCTTATTTTGGACTGTGGATCTGCATTAGTCATTCACCTGAAGACTTCACGAGAGAAATGATAAGAAATGAGAGAACAATAATAAGTGAGTCAAACTTCACAATACATCCCAGTTGCCCTCTGCTGGACACTTCTTACTGATCAATATCCTTCCTAGAAGGATAGTGTGTTTAAAACTGAATATAATAATTCACATGGGGTTTGACTCTTTTATTCGTCACCTAAGCTCTTACTAGGCTGCTGAAAGTGAAGTCAGGAAGAAGAGTTATTGTTATAGAAAAGATTGCCAGCTCTAAAAATCTGCTGGTGATACCAACTTCATCTCCCCAGCTCCTTCCGCCATCCGAACAAGTTTTAATCCCATGTATGTGCAGGATGACACAGATAATACCCAAAGTGACAGATCTTTATCCTCTGAGAGCCTGATGCTACATGGGCTTTTCTGTGTACAAACCTTGGAAGTCATCTCCAATCCAAAATCCCTATATTTCTGGTTGAACTTGAGTCCTTTTAGGGTAGAGTTTAAAATTTCATTATATTCAGAGGCAGCATGGTGTAATAGATAGGGCTCTGGATACAGGGAGAATTGAACTCAAATCACATTCCAATACACTTAACTTGCTAGGTGACCCTTAAGAGAACTGTGCCTCCATTTCTTCATCTGTAAAAAATGCAAACATAGCATGCAAATAGCTATGGACTAAAAGAATATGTACAGGGTAAACAAGAATCTCAGGGAAGGGGCTAATGGTAAAAAAGAAGAGAAAGTAAAAAGATTCTAAGTTCTTGAGATCCCTTGGTTCTCAGTCTATGACCCCAAGATTTATTTTGAGGCTATCCCCCTAGAGATGCATGACCCATGATGGGGATCAGTGATGAACAATCTATCTAAAGTCTTAGAATCCTTGCAATCCCAAGACATGCAAAGGCTGGCTTTGGGATGTTGAAGGGAAACCCTATGGAAAGAGCCACAGATCAAAGATATATTTCTTAATTCATTGGAGGTTAAGTGCAGTACATCAAAATATATATGCTACAAGGATAGGGCAATTTTGGGAGAAGTTCCTTATGGACAGTCCCATTCCCGGTTTTACACTCTCTGGCTGTCTGCAACATTACAGAAATCAACCAAAGCAGGGGATTGTCATTTCTTTGAGTAAAAGATATATCTTTTTAAAATTTGGTGCCTAATGTTTTGGTAACATAGTCATTTCCCAAAGATAGTTGAAATTTCCCTTATAATAAAAAAGACAATTAAATAAAACTAATAAACAAAACAATACATGAAATATAAGGAAGAGTAATCTAAAATGCCCAATGCAATTCTAATTCAGATTCACAATGAAACTCCTAGCTTTCAAGTCTCAATCTATTCACTATCAATCTTATCACTGAAAAATAAATACTTTTGTTGGAAGAAGTGAGGAACAAATCTCAATCTGGAGGAAAAACATTCTCTCACATGAAAGGGAGTCTATTATAGTGGAAGGAACCTGGACTGGACATAAAAAAAGCAGGATTTAAGTCCTGGCTCAGGCAATTACTAGCTCAGCAAGGCAGTCACTAATAGGTATTATAATAATACTTCAGAAGTAGTTTGAAACTGCCAGGTACTTTATAAACGTAAGTTACTATTGTATGTATGTATGTCAATTGCAATATTACTAATAATAGGTAGCATTCAATTTTTATAAAAACAAAGAACAAGAAACAAAGGACATGCCTGTCATTTGGAGAATGGCTAAATAAACTTTGCTATGTAAATATAATGGAATATCTCTACACTCTCAGAAGCCATAAATATGAAGATTGAAAAAACATGGGAAGGCTCATGTGAACTGAAGTAATCAAGTAACACTACCAAGAACACCATCAACCACAAAATCCAAATTGAATGCTCTAAAATTGTTATAACCAAGGTGGACTAAGAAGAGATGAGAGGATGTAGCTTCCTCTTTCCTTTGCAGAGGTGGGAGACAATGGGTGTGAAAAACTGCAGATACTATCAAATATGACTGATGTATTGATTAATTTTGCTGAGCTGGGTTTTTTTAGGGCTCTTTTTTATTCTTTGTTAAAAGTGATAGCTCTTTAGGTTGTGGAAGTTGGAAATGACGGAATTATAAAAACAAAATATAGCAATGAAAACAATAACACCATTGATTAACTCTTCAACATTTGCAAAATACTGCACATAAACTCAACTGATCCACATCCTAGCTCTGTAAGGCAGGTACAAGGGCATTATCTGGTCTATTCTGTACAGGAGGAATCTGATCAGTTAAGAAAGTTGACTGGTCAAATAGCTAGTAGCTATGAGATGGATTTTGAACACAAGTTCTTCATGTCTAATATAATATTCTGTCTGCTACAGTCTGTCACTTCTCCTCCTAGAGATGTAGGAGAAGGACAATTTTTTGCTGTTGTAAGATAATCAAAGAATACCGTAGCTTGGGTTTTCCCCTAACACACACACCCATACACACATACACACTTCACTTGATTCCTGATGCTCTTTTCCATTGCCACTGAATCTAGGAGACATCATTCCACTGAACCCAGCTTGCCCCTTCTCCCTCCTCTTCCTTGAATCTGCTGTGTACAGACACCCAGTATTTTTGCTGAAAGCTGGGCATTAAATCAGGAAGTCGCCTGGAGCTGCTGCCTGCCCCTTGTTTCTGAACATGAAAGCCATTGATTACACTGGGGCTCTGTAGAAGAACTCATAATCCAAGAATATCAGGATGGACTAGGGCTGAAATTAGAGTTAATGGGAGGTCACTCAAGACTTGTGAGCATTTAGGATTTCTATTCAGAGCCTAGGGAAAGGGAAGGAGGAGGATGGGAAGGAAGCACAAGTGGCTTAGAAGGATATTTGCCCTCAGTCAATTGACAACTAGGAATGAGGAATCGGGTCTTAAGAAGTGGTCCATTCGAGCAGGAGAGATGTCAAAGGAAACCTGGAAGGTGGGGAGGAAAGACAAGAGGAGGTCGCCTGTGTGATTATACTGCTCAGGATTTCAGCTGGCCTCCCAGAAAAGGGGAAACTGGTGTCAGAATAGGAAAAATAACCTGGAAAAGGTCTGCCTCAAAGTCCTAAGGAGCTGAGGCTGGAAGGAAGCTTGAAAATCATGGCGTTCAACCCCCTTCATTTTATAGATGTGTAAATAGAGGCCCATGGGGATTAAATGGCTTGCATAGGCATAGTGGCCTAGCTAAGATTCCAAATCCAGGGCTTTATCCACTGTGCCATGAAATGGGATGACATATGTGCCCCCGGTCTTTGGCACTTATAAGAGTTTTACCAGTCTTGTCTCATCTGATCTTCACACCAACTCTGGGAGATAGATGCTGTTATTATCCCCATTTTACAGACAAAGAAACTGGGGTTCAGAAATTTGTCCAGGTCTGTGTCCTCCTGTGTCCCAGCTCAGCTCTATCCACTGAGCCACCAAACCTCCCTATCATATTCAAGACTACGGGCCACTTTCCGTGAGGCTTTTGGCAGTCTCCTTAGTTCGTGGTATCTCTCATTCCCCTCAATTTACATGGTAATTATTTTGAATATGTTTTGTATTTATTTCTCAAGGTAAATGTCCCTCTTCTCCTTTTTCTTTTCCCTCTCTGTGGGACTGATTTCATTTTTGTCTAAATGTCCCTGGCCCCAACTTAGCAGACACTTAATAAAGTTATCAACAAGAATATATTAAACACCTTCTATGTATCAGTTACCTATACGGTGCTACAAAAATAAGACAGTCATCCCTGCCCTCAAGAAGCTTACATTCTACTAAGTGTTTGCTAAATTGAAATGAGAATTAGGGAGTAAAGTCTCCCTATCCACGGTGCTGTCTTGGCTAACCTCCCTATCGTGGGCAGTGCAGTACAGTGGAAAGAACATGACTTAGACCCAAGAGAGCTGGATTCAGATCTTAGCTCCAACATTTACTATCTCTTCCCGGAGGTCACTTCTCTTCTCGAGCCACGGTGCTCAGTGGGGATAATCACCCTTTTGGCTCCTGCTTCTCCAGATTGTTACAAGGAAACCCCTTTGCAAACCTTAGAGCACCTAGAAAGTGGGAATTCCTCTCCTTGATACCAGCCCCCTATTCTCTGGGGTTCACTGTGTCTGAGTGCACAGGTCCTCCCCCACAGTTAAGCTGGTTCAGATGCTGAGCCTATCTCATTTCCTAAAGGTCAGCCTGAAATCGAAGACTTCAAAGCCTAGATGAATTAATAAGTTAGTGAAGAAAAAAAACCTGTCTTTGTACTCCTGTCTGGATTTTAAAACAATATATTCTAGAAAAGAAAAAAAATCCACAACCAGGACCTTGAATACTAAATACACACAGCCTGGATGATGTGTCTGTCAAGTCATATCTATTCCTATTTGTCAAAAAATGGTGGATGTTAGAACACAATGATACAATCCATTGCTGACCTTTGCTTATTCTGGCTCAAGAGATCTAAGGGCCCCTAAAACTAGGGATACCCTGAACAATGGCAACATGGTGGCAACATTGGAGTTGGGAAGGCCTGAGCTCAAACTGAGCCTTGGATACTTAACTAGCTGGTCACTTAGCCTTTCTGAAAGGTGGAAGTTTAATCTAGACCAATGATTATTAAATGACTTCTCCTTGCAAGGCACTATAGGGAATAAGATGAGTAAGATATCATTGCTACCCTATAGATGCTGGAGCTTCTGATCCATCAGGATAAGAAGCATCCAGAGGTATCATATAAAAGACAGAAACTTTAAATACTGAGAAGTCCAAACAAAGAGCTAGGAGAGAAAAAAAAACAGGGAGCCATCACTTCTTAGCACAAGAGACATTTAGAATTAAAGGACCTTAGGAACCACCTGGTCCAATCCAAATCATTTTACAGAATGGGAGAATAAGACAGTCAAATTACCCAAAGAGAAGGAGGGCAGAGTAATAACTGCATCTTTGGAATCAGAGTGTTAGAGCTGAGTCTTGATTCCAACCCCATAATTTAACAGATGGGGACATGGAGGCCCAGGGAGAAATGATCTGCTTAATATTAAATAGCTAAGCACAAAATAGGGGTGATGCAAAAACTTAGGATTCAGAATGACAGAAGCTCCGAGCTAAGAGGGATCTCTGGGGGTTTTTTTGGTCCAATCTACATGTAAATTTAAAATTCTCCTCTACTACGTTCCATATCAATTTCTTAACTTCTAGACTTGAGCTCTTTCTATTCGGATTCCTTGATTTAGAAAAATCTACCAGCTCTTCACTCAGGATCTTCCCTCCCTATAAATCAAAGCCATGTATTACTCTAAGCTGCGACCTAAGATGTTTCCTCCGATGGTGGATATTGTGACCTTCCCATACCTTCTCATCCCGAACCAACTTTCTCATTCCTCCCAGAGTCCTCCTCATAGAGATTATACCCAACAAGCTGAACTTTGCTCACAATTTTTTTCAGATACTATAGTAGACTTAGACCACTGGCCATCCTTTTCCCTCACTGGATAATTGGCCCGAATCCATTTCTAAGGAATTATTTCATTTCCAGCCATTCCCAAAGCATGGTGCCAAAACTCTTGCCATCTTCCTTCTCCCTTCCTTCAATTCTGCCCCTGGAGCCCAGGGATTCCCCAGCATCCATCAGTTCCCCTACCCTTCAACCTCTTCCTCCCACTACAGAGCTCAGAATCTGCCCTCACCCCACTCCACCTGGAGCACTCCTTTTTATGCTGAATTCCTTTATCAGAATGGAAGCTCCTTGAGGGCAGGGACTATCTTGTTTATTTTGTATCCCTGACTTTTTTCCTGTTTTTCTACCCCTCTGTTTTTCATATTTTTGTCATTATCCATCATTCTCATGTCATATCTCCTTTACATCATTCTCAAATATAGTTAGCATTCATATAAAGCTTGCAAAGATTTATAAAGCACCTCACCAATAATATTTCATTTGATGTTCACAATAACCCTGGGAGGTAGGAGGAACCTGAAAGAAAAACAAATTGAGTGGCTTGGACCACACAGTTAAATAAGTGGCTGAGGCCAGATTTGAACTCAGGGTCTGTCCAACTCCATTACTTTTCGAATCATCTGTAATTTTGATTATTCAGAGGTAGTTTTCCAACATTTGCAGCCACAGAGTATAAATGGAAGAAAACTGGCATTAAGAAGGTTGGATTTTTGACTGGGGGAATAGCTTGGGAGTGTCAAAAAAGCCACGAAAATTCCCCAAATGTAATCTTCCCCACAGTCTTCCTCCTGTCTGTTTCTGGGCCTTAAGCAGGATGCCCTCCATGACAGTGGTAAATGCCTTAGGTGAGCATCTGTCTCCTTCTTTTCTGTCTCACTCGGTGTGCATAATGGATCCATAAAGATGAAAGGATTGTTGAACAAAGCTATCTTTGTGGTTGCATCTATCAAAGGGATCCTAGGTGCTTTTAACATAAACACAGCAGACACCTTGTTGGCAGAAGGCCCATAAGGCACCATTTTGCTCTGCTGATTCCAGCACAACTAGGTAAGCCATGTTTGTTTCTGTCTTTATAAGACCTGGGACATGGTAGGTCCTTAATACATGTTTTTTTAACAGAATTAGGCTAAACTGAATTGGAGTCTTGGGGTCCCCTACGCCAGGGATGGAGTCTCCCTTGGGTTTCTAATGAGGGGAAGGAAGTTTGTAACTGGGATTCGCAGCCTCCTTTTAGGAGAGAACAAGAAAATGAATGTAGAAACACTTTATAAAGAGAAATTCAACTCTTATTGTACCATAGGATTCGATCGTAAGATTATAAATATTAAAGTGTAATCTAACATCTTCCACATTTTATAAATGGGATTCAGAGCAAGGAGAAATGACCTGCCCAAAATCACACAGAAGATTAAAATTCAGGTCCGATAACTCCAAAATCCTCTGCCTTTTTTGCTGCATTACTCTGAACTGATGACAAGTGGAGAAAGCAGAACTAGGGAAAAAATGTACATATAATAAAAATAAAGACAATAAAGTGAAAAAAGTCAGCAGGATACAGAGGAAAAAACACTGACTTTGGAAGGAAAGGACCTATGATACTATTGCTTCTGCTACTACATATGAATAAAGCCCTGGACTTAAAGGCATAAAGATCTAAGTTCAAATCCTGCTACAGACCCTTACTAGCTGAGCCCAGGAAAGTCATTTAAGCTTTCTCTGCCTCAGTTTGCTAATCCATAAAATGGTGATAATATTAGACTTTACCTCTCAGGGTTATTGTGAAATTCAAATGAAATAATATTTGTAGGTAAAGAGTCTGATAAGTTTTAAAGCATGATATAAATATATCATGATGATATATAAATAATAGCTGTTCTTTTTGTAATTTCACTTCCCTGAGTTCAGTTTCTTCATGAATAAAATAAAAAGATTGAACTAGAAGGCTTCTGAGGTGCTTCCAACTGTACTATTTTTTTTTTTTTTTTTTTTGCTGAGGCAATTGAGGTTAAGTGACTTGCCCAGGGTCACACAGCTAGGAAATGTCTGAGACCAGATTTGAACTCAGGTCCTCCTAACTTCAGGGCTGGTGCTCTATCCACTGTGCCACCTAGCTGCCCCTGTACTATTTTTATTTATTTATTTTGGTCTTTCTAACTTTAGATCTATGAGCCTGTGATGTGAATATTGTATATTTATGATATATAATCTTTGTCCTGGAAAAGGGATAAGGAAAGGCAGCTTCCATCTTGTGATGGTAAGGAGGATAACCACAGGTGTGGAATGGTGCATACATTCTCAGACTGGGTCAATGTGTGGAGATGTTCCACTTAACTGTTTTTCTTTGTCATAAGTCAAGGCGCATGTTGGGGTAGAGCAGGAAGAAATACATACAGAAATGCCTAAAACACAAACAAAAGGCAACAATAAACTAGGAAAAGAAAAGAAATAAAGCAATGGGGAAACATAAGCTGTTCTTCCCATCTGGTTACACACAGAACTCTTGGCTTATAACATCAGATAGTGACTTTCTGAATCCCTTCCACCTTTGCATCCCCCTCAAGGGCTGCACTTCTCATCTCCCTCGCCTTTCCCCAGACATCCAAGAGAGTGCCTTTGGTTGACTGGGTAATGCTGACCATCTACTTTTTTTGGCACAAGGAATGAATTCCCTGGGAAACGTTTTTAACTGGATCAACTTGGTGGGGTCATTTCACAGAGAAAATGACGATTTGGTAAGATCATTCTCTGGTCATTTAAGAGGAACTTATTTGCACTGGGACACCGTGATCTAGGAGGAATGCTGAAACAGAATCAGAATCACAAGAAAATGGAACAAAGTAGATGTCCATAGACTGGGACATGGCTGGACAAGTGGAATAGACAGATAATAGATGGATGAACAGACAGATGGAAAGATGGACACATGGATGGATGGATGAATAGTTATAGATGGAGAGATGGAGAGAGATAGATGACATAGATAGATGGATGATGGATAGATAGGTGGCTGGATGGATATACAGAAAGGTGGTTGGACATGGATGGATGGATGAATAGACAGAGATAGACACTCTATATCATTGTGATGGATGGACAGATATAGATAGGTGGATAGACAGATACAGAGAAATGGACTGAAAACATTTATTATGTACTTATTATGTGCCAGACACTGTGGTTAAGTACTGAGAATACAAATACAAGTGAACAAGAAATCCCTTTGTCCTCGAAGGGCTTATATTCTAACGGACAAAGTTAGCAAATAGAGTGGTTACTGGAAAGTGGAAGAAGGGGAAAGAGTGGGTTTATTTACGAGGGGACAATAGAGCAAGTGAGAAAAAGGAGATGGAGTCTGGGGTGAGCTAATGTACGAATCAGGTAAAGTATGGCTGAGATCCTTCCTAAAATATATGAATGGAAGCACTCCATTGCCATGAGAAATGATGGATATAACGAATCCGGAGAAAAATCAAAAAACTTGTAAAATTGAAACAAAATTAAGTAAATAAAACTGAGATAATATATCCAATGAATACAGTAATATAATGAAAACATTAAAAAGGCAGACAAACTCAGATTAATTAATGATCAATCTTGATCTTGGAGAATGGATGATGAAATATCTTTCTCTCCTCTGGGTAGAAAGAAGGAAGATTAAGGAAGTAAAATGAATTTACATTTAGATCAATCATCCAGTTGATAGAGCTTATTGTTTCAGTCTTTTGCTTCAGCCATCACCATAATCCTATTAGGATGTACCTTACTCAGAACTGAGAAATTCCAACTTGGCCAAAAAGCTTGAAGATAGTAGACAAGATGTATATGCTAAGAAGAAATCCTTAACCTTTGATACCAATATCTAGCAATACTATCTGAATGTTTTTCTATTTGAATCAAAAACCTCCAGGACTAGATGACTTTCTTCACCCTGAGACAAACTGAGTTAAAATATATCCACAACACCAAGACCGGCCTTTATTATTCCCCTGGGACTCCACTGACCCCTATACCTGGTTGGGAGATTCTGGGACTTAAATCATGGTGTTTAACTAGGAAATGATAGATCTAATTAGTAGTCTCTCCCCTTACCTTTTTGAATGTGAATTTCTAGTGGGTTTTTTTGCATATCTGTTTTTCTTTATTACAAAAAGAATTCAATATGTGTGTGTGTGTGTATAAGGCAGGAAATTGAGACAGAAATCTACTAATGACTATGTCATTGCTGTAATCATTGTATATAATTGGTCTGGTTTGACTCATTATTTTCTGCATCAGTTTATACAAGTCTTCTTGTATTTCCCTGAACTCAAAGCTGCCATTTTTATGGATTCAATATTCATATATCACTATTGATCCAGCCATTTTCCAATCTATAGGAATCTTTTATTCTTACCCTATTTTGCTATACCAGCTAACCCTGTTGTGAAAAAGCAAAAAAAAAAGTTTTCTTCCTTCCTTCTTTTCCTTCCTTCCTTCTTTTTTTCTCTCTCTCTCTTTCTTTCTTCATTTCTTTCTTTCTTTCTCTCTCTTTCACCTCTATCTCTATACCTATATATATATATATATATATATATATATAAAGAAAGAAGTATGATCACAAAGTTTAAAAGTGGGTCTCTTAAATCTTAGGCAATTTCATGTGATGTCATTTAGCAACCTAACAGCTATATTTTCTGCACCGAATGACTCCAAAGCATTTAGGGCTAAAGTATTGGCTCTAAAATCAGAAAATTTGGCTTCACATTTTGCCTCTGACACTTATTATCTGTGTGACTTTGGGCAAGTCTTCGTGATCTCTTTTGACCTCAGCTTTCTCCTCATCTGTAAAATGAAGCAGTTGGCTTAGACAGCCTCTGAGGTCCTTCCTAATTCTCAATCTATGATTCTGTCATCTTCTGGATGGTCAGCCTCACCCTTGCTTCACAAAGCTCTAGTGATGTGTCTGATGGCTTGGTAAATGAAGGCACAGGGATGACTTAACAATCTGTTCAGAGCCCTCCTTTGATGATTCCCAGTCCCATCATCAGGGTAGCAAAATTCAAAATCTCTTACAAAAGTTCCATCACATGTCAGAATCAACCCATGTACATTTTGAGAAGATGTAAGAGAATCTAATTTGAGAGAGCGAAGAAGCATCTATTTTCTAGAAAACATTCCTCCACTCCATTTTCTGCCTGAAAGAGTGTTATGTCTGCCTTATTTACCACCCTTCCACCCTCAAGTTAAGGGAACAGCAAATTGTGTGCATTTTTTTTTATTATAAACACCCATCACTGGGTGTCACTACTGCTCCACAGGAATACAGCTAAAGATACATGGATGTGGCAATAGCTGTTCTTTCCCCATCTCTCTCTCTCTCTCTCTCTCTCTCTCTCTCTCTCTCTCTCTCTCTCCCCTTCTCCCTTTCTTTGTGTCTGTCTGTCTTTTTGTCTGTCTGCCTCTATCTCTCTCCTTCTCCCTCTCCCCCTTTCTCTTTGTGTGTTTCTGTCTTTTTTGTCTATCTGTATCTCTCTTCTTCTCCCTCTCCCCTTTCTCTTTGTGTCTGTCTCTCTGTCTTTTTGTCTGTCTGTCTCTGTCTCTCTCCTTTTCCCTCTTCCCCCCTCTCTGTGTCTGTCTTTTTGTCTGTCTACCTCTGTCTCTATCTCTCTCTTCTCCCTCTTCTCCCTTTCTCTTTGTGTCTGTCTCTGTCTTTTTGTCTGTCTGTCTCTATCTCTCTCTTTCTCCCTCTTCTCCTTTTCTTTGTGTCTGTCTTTTTGTCTGTCTCTCTCTTCTTCTCCCTTTCCCCCTTTCTCTTTTTGTCTATCTCTCTGTCTTTTTGTCTGTATGTCTCTGTCTCTTTCTCTATCCTTTTCCCCTGGCAATCTCTATTTCAGAGAGCTGGGTAGATCCCTAATTTCTACCTTTGGTGCTGTCAGGCAGCAAGTGCTGACGTTCTGCCATGTTCCCCACTGGAACCATCTGCTCCTTGTTATCTGACAGTGGCTCAGCCGGCGTACCACGGAGCCCCACGTTCTGCTGCTCATTAACTGACAAAAGCATCCCTTGGTGCTTACATTTCACCGAATTATTTTGGAAACTGAAGAACACAGTCACAAAAGATCCTCAAAAGGCCAGGGTCCTAGCAGAAAAACCATGTAAGAGCTTATGTATCAGCCTCAAGAACTGGGAGCTAAAGGCTGCTTTCTGGGGAGGTTCCCTAAAGATGATAATTTCTGATTTTCCAAAATAGTCAAGACCTAGCCCCAAAGAAGCCTCCATAATAAAACCCCAAAGCATCTGAAATCTTTTTATATTCTGGTGATTCTTTCTTGGATCTCCTGGGGACCCATATGCCTTCAGCACAACAGAGATCCATGCCCTGACTACTGACTGTATGCCCTGCCCCTCATCTGAAGCATCATTGCATCAACTTGCCTTTGACTAGAAGGATGCTGAGAGCCCTCCTTCACCTGCTCCAAGAAGGAAGGCAAGGTGGCCCTATTCGATTCTCCTAACTTCATTTTCTAGGGTAGCTTTGAAAATCACAATTGTCTGAAAGGCACTGAAAGCTCAGGAGGGGAAATCTGACCTCTCCCTAGCAGCAGTGGGTATGGATGTTAGAGTAGCTTTAGACCCTGCTCATCTGAATTTGGTAGAGGGCAGAAAAATGAGCAGACTGCAAAAAGTAGGAGGCAGCCTGATATAACAAAGAGTAATTCTAAATCTGCCTCCCCCCAAAAAAATCCTAAACCCAACAAAGATCAAATCAAAGCCAAACCCAACATTACCCTAGCATAGAGAGGGATCTATGGGATCAGTGAGTCAACAAGCTTTTACCATGCATCAGGCACTATACTAAGTGATGGGGATGCAAGGAAAGGAAAATATATGGTCCCTGTTTTCTAAGAGTGCACATTCTAGTGGGAAAAACAAATCACATACATAGAAGATCTATACGGTGGTGCAGTGGATAGAATGCTGGACTTGGGGACAGGAGGGCCTCAGTTCAAATCCATCCTCAGACTTGTACAAACTGTGTGACCCTAGAAAACCCTGTTTGCCTCAGTTCCTCATCCATAAAATAAGCTGGAGAAGAGTGGCAAACAACTCCAGTATGTCTGCCAAAAAAACCCCACATAGGATCAGGAAGACTCAGATATGATTGAAATGAATGAACAGCAATAACAAAAGCTCTAAGACACCTTTAAATCTCTTTGCCCTCCCAATTCAGGATCCTTAAAAGTGGATATAGCTATTGAGCCTTCAAGCTCTTCTATTGAGTTACTAGAGATTACTTTGGCAAGAAAATCCTTAAAAGTAGTTGGTACTGGGTTTGTGGGAGAACAAAAACTCCTCAACATCATAAAGGGGTGTGGGGAAATTAGATCTGGAGCTAGAAGGCCTTCAGGATCCGGAGATTCTTAAACAGGAGGATCAGTGTACTTTTGAGGGATATATATATTCCCCAATCTAATCTATTTATATCTATCATTTGTCTATATATCTTTCTATTAACTATCATCTATCTATTTATCTAACATCTATAATCTATACACATACATACATATACATAAATATCCTTCAAAAGTGTATACACACATATTCCTTTTATAGATGAGTATATTTCCATATTTATCTAAAAAGGAAACCATTACACTGAAACAATGATCCACCAGTCTATATATGTAACCTATATCTTTACAGAAAGAGATCATTCTATTTCAATATAATTGGTTTCCTTTTTAATTCATTGTATTTTATCTTATACATTTAAAAACATTATTCTAGGCAAGGATCCATAGGTTTTACCACACTATCTAAAAGCTCTCTCTCTGTTCCTCATCTCTTCATCTCTTTCTTTCTCTTTCTGTCTCTCCTTCCCTCTCTTCCTTCTCTTTTTCTGTTTCTCTTTCTCATGTCTTTGTCTGTTTCTTTGTCTCTTTCTCTGTCTCTCTCATCTCTTCATCTTTCTCTCTCTCTCTCATCTCTTCATCTTTCTTTCTCTCTCTTCCTTTCTTTCTCATTCTGTCTCTCCTTCCCTCTGTCTCTCTCTTTTTCTGTTTCTCTCTCTCATGTCTTTGTCTCTCTGTTTGTCTCTCTCTCTCTTTCCCTTTATTTCTCTGTCTCTCTCCTTCCCTCTCTCTTTTATCTCTCTGTGATCTTTGTCTCTCTGTTACTTTCTCATGTCTTTGTCTCTCTTTCTCTGTCTCTCTCTTCTCTTCATCTTTCTCTCTCTCATCTCTCTGTTTCTCTCTTCCTTTCTGATTCTGTCTCTCCTTCCCTCTTTGTCTCTCTTTTTTTTCCGTTTCTCTCTTTCTCATGTCTTTGTCTCTGTTTCTTTGTCTCTCTGTCTCTCTCCCTTTCTTTCTCTCTCCTTCCTTCTCTTCCTTCTCTTTTTCTGTTTCTCTTTCTCATGTCTTTGTTTCTGTTTCTTTGTCTTTCTCTGTCTCTCTCCCTTTCTTTGTGTCTGTCTCTTCTCTCCTTCCCTCTCTCTCTCTTGTCTCTCTTTGTCTCTTCTCTGTCTCTCTTTCTTTCTCTGTTTCGTTCTCTCATTTTACAAATAAGGAAACTGATGTCCAAGGTCATGGAGGACAGAAGCATCAGAGGACAGCCATGTCTCCAGGTTATGTTACTATCCAGCCAACACTCTTCCCACCTCTTACCTTCTGTCCTCTTCTGATCAGGGTCCAAAGAATTAATAATAAACGCCCCCACTGTAATCAATACTACATCCTAGCAGACAATGGGCTCTCCTCGCATCCACCTTGTTTGGGAGGCAGTATCATTACCCTCGTTTTAAAGATGAGGAAATTGAGGTTCACAAAGGTCAAATGACTAGAGAAGCTTGAGCGAGAAGGGCACTTTGTGAGCATTTAGCCCACTCAGCACATTCTGCATCTCAGGAAGCCAAGGTCCGGAGGGCTTGCTCATGTGTTTGATGATACAGGTAGGATTTTAACACAGATCTTCTGCTTTCAAAGCTGGGTTCTTTTCACTAAACCACAATGAAGTGACTTCTCAGTGTCACGCAACCAAGAAAAGCTGGTGGAGGAATCCAGGTTTTTGAGATTTCAATCCCAGCTTCCTTTCTTTTACCTCCAGCCTATCAGGTAGGTAGGTATTAGAGGTGTCACATGTTCCTGGTAAAGCAATCTCCTGGTCAATGTGCTGGGTGATTTCGATGCTTAAGAGCCTTTTTTTAAAAAATTATTTGTTCATCTGTTCCTGGAATTTTTTTTTTCTTAGCCATTTGGCACTTCACAACTAGCTGCGTTGCTGATGAAAGTGCAAGTCTGCATAAAAAATAAAAATAAAAGTCCGCCCAGTCACAGTCTAACTCGAATCAGCAAGATTTGTCCGGATGCTCCAGAAGAAAAAAAAATAATAATTTGATGTTCTGTGATTTTGCAGCTATTTAAATTTTATTAGCAATTACCGAGCCTGTTACCACTGCCTACATCCAGTGGTCCCAGCCAATTCCTGACAACGAGAGTGTGTTTGAATGACAAGGGCCCAGGAAACTCAGCTGCACTCAGTTCCAAAGCCCACAAACGCTAACCCCGGCCTAGCCATGTTTCATTAAGATTCTATCCTTGCAGCTGAGGAGAAAGCAGCATGCGACTGTGATAATAGCTGAGCTCTCTGGGAGCTGAGCGGGGAAAGCAGGAGAGATGGAGCATGGCTGATACTTCACCAAATAGAGTTGATTTAGAAGATGACTTTAAGATGACTTTATGCATCCAACGTCAAGGCTGGTGATACGATCAGCTTTTAAATATGTCATTTCAACATGGCACCATGATTCTGGTGCAGGACTAGAAGGGCAGCTGCCCATTTGTGAGGTGGAGGGTGTCAAATTCTGCAGAACTCCAGTCACAAAACAAATGAAAATGTAACTGGGAAATGTTTAACAGAATGAACAAAAATGCAATAAAGCATGGATAATGTTCATTTTTGGCTTTATAAACCAATACATAGGAAGGATCATTTTTTCTATTTGAGTTTGACATCAGTGTTTGATGAGTATCCTCTAGGCCCTGGGAAGCACACTGAGAACTCCAAAATGACGTGGATGGTACAGGACAGGGTTCAAGAGAAAAGCACCCCATGCAGCATCTTTCTCCCACATCCAGGCCTTCTTTGTTCAGGTGACTGTCCCTCATGCCTGAAATGTACTTCTGCCTCTAGGATCCTTCAAGGGACAACTCCTCTACGTACTTTTGTTATTCAGCCATTTCAGTCTCATCTGATTCTTCATGACCCCATCGGGGGTTTTCTTGGCAAAGCGATCTGAATGGTTTGCCATTTCCTTCTACAGCACATTTTACAGGTGAGGAAACTGAGGAAACAGGGGTAAGTGACTTGCCCAGGTCACACGTATCACACAAATATGATGTATATTTTTGCACACTTATGCTGTATCCCACCCACCTCCCTCTCCCCCAGTAGAATATGGGAACTGTTGTATTACATTTTGTCTTTGTATCTATGAGACACTTCATCAATGCCCGATTTTTGGATTAGAAAGTTGCTGTTCTCCCAGGAAAAAAGGCCTAAATTCAAATTAGTATTTGAGGACTTGAGTTTAAATTTCAGGCCTGCCCAGCTCCGTTCATGTGGCACTGTCTCAGCCTTGGTTTCCTCATGGGCAAATTGAGAAGGCTGGACAGGATGGCCTTTCAGGTCCCTGCCAGCCTCACATCTATGATTTCTCAGATTCTCTTCCCCTCTCAGTCTGGTGACCCTCTGATTCATTCTATTCAAAGCTGGACATTTATAGGACCACGGATCATACATAAATCATGGATTTAGAGCTGGAAGGGAGCTCGGAGGTCACCCAGGCCAACCCTTCATTTTCTATTCCTTTATATTCAGAAATTCTTTGATTTTTTTGAGTTACAAAGTGAAAAGGTTGTGGGACTCGTCTCTTTTTTGAGAGGAAAGGGAAAGCGTATGGACGTAAGAAGTGGACATTCAGCTCTTGCTTGGGAGGCAGGACAATGGAAGGCCCCTGGACCGTCTAAATGCCCAGATGGCTATTCTGGGGAGGAGCAAAGATGAACTTTCTGAAGTAGGGACTTTAATTTTAATGACCAAGATGGAGTGCTGACTCGTTGGCTTTCACTCGGGGATGGATCCCATTGGACTGAGTTAGAAACTACCTAATCCAGTCCAATCAATGGGAATTATGTGCAAAGGGGGACACAGATGAGTTCAGGAAAGGCAGAGATGAAGGAATTCCATCTGTTTCCTATATATTTAATTTCCAATTTAGGAGTCATGAAGAGGAGGTAGGATTAGCCCCTGTTTGGGGATTAATTTCCTAGGCCTTCTCTTTGAAAAGCTTTGAAAAGGCAGTTATAAGGCCTTCCTCCTTAGCCATGAATCTTGGCTGGGCTTGGTTAATGGGGACCAAGTTGAAAATGGGTCCTCCAGGCATATTTACTTCCCTCTGGCAGTATGAGCTTTCTTCCTAGCTCTCTATTGCAGTGAAATTAGAAAAGGTTTTTTGGGTGGTATGACTTAGTTTCTAACAATCTGCATACTACAGAGTCCAAAATAGATTTAGATTCTGCCCTCAAGATGTTGATTATCTAGGGATACACATTTGTATATTAAATAAGAGATTGTGTGTGCATGTGTATATATATATATATGAAATGTGTTATATATACTCTTGTTGAATAAATGCACACGTGTCCTTATTTCAATTTATTTATGTATGTATATATATATATAAATTTATATATGTATAAATAATGGGTTATTGTGAAATCTTGAATACACACACGTGTGTCCATATACTCACAGACCCACACACATATCTATGTACATGCATATGGATATATCTAATATTGGCCCATTAGGTGCCAGCTCCTTCCTTCATGAAGCCCTCCTTGATTTTTTACTATCCCATACCAATTACTCATGTTCTTGCCTTTCTCAAAATCCCTTGGATTTATTTATCTGCAAATATATTTTATCATCCTTGGGAAAATGAAATCTCTTTGAAAGAAATTCATCAATCAGTCAATCAATTCATCAATCAATGATCTCAGTTTCCTCTTCTGAAAATGAGGGTATTAGACTAGATAATTTTGAAGGTTCCATCAAAGATTCTATGAATCAATGGGAATTTATTAAGTCATTGCTATTTGCCAGCCATGTGATAGGGTGCGGGATAAATGGAAATATTCTCTGCCCTACAGGAGGCTATTGATTGATTGAGTCTCAAACTAGTGCTGAATAGAATGTAAACTCCATGAGGGCAGGAATTATTTTATTTTTTTTTTGTCTCTTTGTACTGCATCTACATAATGGACTGAAATGGGTACACTGCCTTAATTTTCCAATGATATTTTCTCATGGACTGTCATTTTCTTTTAAGAATAAAAAAGAATAAAAAGAGGGTTCCAGCTAATTCAGAGTTCCGACTGGCCAGATTCTGGTTAGTCCAGACTTTGTTATGGAGGGGAAAGGGGCGGAAATCTAACCAGTTCATTTAGCAATTTCACTCTCACTTATCCTCAACATTCAAATCTGACATGAAATCCAAAATGCAAAGGTTGGGAAGAGAGAAACTGAGGTAGTACCCAACTGTAAGGCCCTGACAGAGGCGCAGTGAAGGTGATGGGACTGGAAGGCCCAGGGGAGGAGAGATGGAGGCGGTTGCATAGAGTGAGTTGTGCAATTTTTTTAATATGCTGAAGCAAACTCTCATCATCATCAAAAACCACTTAGGTGCTTAATTGTCCACTGCACGGAGCCGGGCTCTACGAAAAGGAATGAGACCCACCGGACCCGCCGGAAAGCCCACAAACAAAGAGGAAATAGCCAGCTCAAGAAAGACAGGCTGGATAAAAAAGTATGGATTTCTGTTCCTCCTAACCTTTCCTTTTTAATAGACAGTGCCCCAAGTTCCACCAGCCGGTCTGGCTTCCTTTGTTAGGGAAATCTCGCATTAGCTCACGACTAATTGAGCGGGTCCTCCTCTAAAGATGGAGGGGGGACACGACCGCAGCAAAGAAAGATGTGTTTCTGGATCACCAGCTCTCAAATTGTCTGCAATAAAGCACAATCTCAGAATATAGGAGGTGGAACAGTCCTCGGAAGCAAGCACACCGATCTATACTTGATTAAGAATGTCCTTTTACAAGATCCTCCGCCAGCAGATGAAGCGTGCCATGGTAGATAGAGCATTAGCCTTCCAGTCCGTCTGGATCCTTCCTCAGACGTTTGGTCTCAGTTTCCTCATCTGCAAAATGGGCATAAAGACAGCATCCAATTTACAAGCTCACTATAATAGGGGCTCTGTGAGGGCAAGGACCATGATTTTTCCTTTCTTCGCACAGTGCTCGGCACATGTTGCTGTGGCTCAGTTATTTTTCAGTCACGTCCAAAGCTTCATTTGGTGATTTCTTGGCAAAGACACTAGAATGTCTGCTATTTCCTTCTCCAGCTCATGAGGATTTTGAGGCAAACAGGATAAAGTGACTTGCCCAGGATCATGCAGCTAGTAGGTGTCTGAGGCTGGATTTGAACCCAGTTTTCTAACTACCAACATGTATAATGTGTATATATGTTATTGTTTGGCCATTCAGTCATGTCTACCTCTTCATGTGGGCCAGACTATCCATATTCATAGGGTTTTCCTGGCAGATATATTAGAGTGGTTTGCCATTTCCTTCTCTAGCTCATTTTACAGATGAGGGAACTGAGGCAAACGGAGGTAAGTGACTTGCCCAGGGTCACACAGCTAGTAAGAATCTGAGCTCTGCGTTTGAAGAAGATCCATCCTCTGAGTCCAGGCCAGCGCTCCATCCCTTATGGGATGCCTGGCTGCCCCGTATGAATAGGAATAAGGTATCATCAGGCTGAAGGTAGGATTGCACCCCAATGTTAGCCAGTGCTCCATCCATTCTACCAAGGGACACTGAGAGGTACACTGGCAAATGTCATCCTTTACCCATCCGCCTCCTTTATGTGCTTTTACCTCTGCACTTCCGAAGTACGAAGGAGGTAAAAGCATGGGGAGACCTGGAAAGGACCACGGAGACCATCTCACTCTACAGAAAGGGAAATTTCAGTGAAGGATGCTGCCCCGGACACAGGTGAGCAGAAAAGGTCTGGCCTTGAACCAGTCAGGTCTAGGGCCTAAATGAGCTGGGAGGGCCGGGCCCCCATTCCCTCCCTCAAAGTCCATTTCCTGGCAGAAAACGCGGCTGCTTTCTCGGGATTGATGGCCAGTTATTTGGGAACTGGGATGGGCTGAAGAAAAGGAGGATAATAAAAAAGAATTACAGCTACCACCAAGAGATAAAGGGCAGGGAGATCTAAGCATGAGCAGCGCCTGCTCAAACACCAGCTTTGAACTGAAAACAGAGGCAGACACACGCGTGCTCATGGCTTAAGATGGCGAACGGCCACAGATGTGGTGTTGTGGAAAAAGATGCCCTGATGATGGAAGCAGAGGGGATCAATAGCAACAGCCAAGTCAGGGAGGAAGAACATGGCTTAGCGAGCCTAGGAATATAATGTCCCGTGTTCAAACGATAAGTGGAATCAGGTTTGGCTCCTGCCTCGAGCTCGTTCCCATGGCTCTTTGCTGATGCGAGGTTGAGATGATTAATGCATGAATGTTTGGGTCTCTAACATTCCCTTATATCCTATATATATTTTATCCTATATATATATATATATTCTCTATATCCCAGCTCTTTAAACTGGGGTTCACAACCCCATATTGGGTCTCTTATGTGGGGTTTGCAAAATTATGATTTATTATCAGCAAATTTTAACCTATTATATATAAATATACCTATTTTATGTACCTATCTATATATTCAAAAAATTTCTCAGGTGAATAAGAGTCACAAGTGGAAAAAATTGAGATTTGCTTTATGATGTGAGAAAGAGAAATAGTGTCTCCCAACACACACACACACACACACACACACACACACACACACACACACACACACACGCACACACACCATGACAAGGGAGGATTCCAGAGCTAACAAGATCAAACAGTAAGTGTCCAAGCAAGGATTATCCAAGGTGTGACCCATGCCTTGGAACCCTAAGCTCTGGGCTCACAGAGATAGAGGTCTAATTGTGGTGGATAGAGATAAACTCAAAGATCAGAGGATCCTAGACTTGGAGCTGGAGGATATTGAAAGGTTATCTCATCCAAACACCTCTTTTTTTTTTTTTTTACCAATAAGAAATCCTAGCCTCAAAGAAATTAATTGATTTGCCCAAAGTCACACAGATGGCAAGTAGCAGAGCTGGAATTTGAACTCAGGTCCTCCCACTGCATGTCTACCACTCGTTGCACTAATATTATGCTGTCTCCCTTCTTACTCTTTGGCTTCTTTTACTCATACAATATTTATTCTTTAAAATCCCTGTTTTTTAAATTTTTTTAAAAATCCCCCTAGGTTTCCATATATATGGGCAACGGCCCCCAATTTTTGTACAAATAATGAAGGTAACAGAGATCTTGAGGATAAGAGAAACTTTATTTCACTCCAGAAAAAGAAAACACAACCAAATATCAGAAATATTAGCCTTCTGAGAAAAGAAACATTTAAGGAAAAAACAAAATTAACCCATTTGCTCTAAAGAGGGAAGGCTTTGAAAAAAATATTTGTGATATCAGATCACTTGCCATCTAGGGGAGAGGGAGGGGGGAAGGGAGTGAAAAATTAGAACACAAGGTTTTGTGAGAGTGAATGTTGAAAATTATCCATGTATATATTTTGAAACTGAAAAAGTTTTAATTAAAAATATTTATGTGAGGAATATGTCAATGTATCTGTGTTCTCATCAGTATCTCTCAAAATTCCAAAGCCTCCATCCAACCATCTCATCTCTTACACAGTGTGTCTGGTACACAGCAGGTATTTAATAAATGCTTGTTGATTCATCTTGTCTATTTCTTTCAGGAATCTCTTATAGAAGTTCCATTCAGTTCCATAGAAACTTAGTCTGGTTTCTCATTTTTCTGAAGAAAAGTGCTTTGTAATCTCATTTTTTTTTGTTGAGGCAACTGGAGTTAAGTGACTTGCCCAGGATCACACAGCTAGGAGGTATTAAGTGTCTGAGGCCACATTTGAACTCAGGTCCTCCTGACTTCAGAGCTGATGCTCTAAGCATTATACCCCCTAGCTGCCCCAAGTACTTAGTATTCTCTTGTGGCTATCAGTGGAAAATATGGTGAGGTTTCTTTGAGGAGACTATATTGACTTTTTGTATTTAAATCCTCAACTCAAAGCATATAGTAAGTGCTTATTAAATGCATTTTCATTCACTCATTTATTCATTCATTCCTTCACTCACTCATTCATTCATTCTCAACAAAATTCAGCAGTAAAAACAACAACTGGAAAACTGGCCCAAACCAGGGAGCCCTTTCCCCTGAGCAGAAACCAGGGACTCTGCTCTTAGGGAGGCAGAGAGTTAGGCCAGCTTATCAAGGAAGCAGCATCCAGGCAGGGAAGTAATCATCAGTTCTATTAGCTGAACTGAAGCTGCTACAAGGCATTCTGACAAGAGAGAAGTGAGCCCCAAATAGCTTCAGACTTCCCTGGAAAAGGAAACATTTTACAGCTTAGTTTTGAGTTGAGAAGAAATATATATATGTGTGTGTATATGTATATGTATATATATATGTATATATGTGTATATAGAGATATAGATATATATGTATATACACATATATATGTATATAGGACAAGTCAATGAATATCAGACAAGTCAACAAATATGGCTCCTTACAAAGATTCTGGATAACTCGGTTTTCTTTCAGTATTTGTATAATTTCTTTTCTTTGGGATTTACATAAAGGATTCCTTATTCCAGCTTTCCTTCAAAAAGCATTACAGAAAGAACTCAAGCTTGAGTTTAAATCCCACTTTTGACAATCCAACAGGAAGGAAACTCCCCTGAGCTGAAGCCTTCCTTTGACCCTCAGTATACTACGAGGATGACCCTAGATTTTGGAAGTTGTGCTAACAAATGGGCATGTTCTTGTGGATTCTACCCAAGCAGGAAAGGTTTTGAGGAAGGCCTACTCATGTGTTTCCCCCTGTGAGCAGCCCAACTAAGTATGGAAAGACTCATCATCAGGAGTTGGCTGATCACAAGTGACATATCCTTTTTTTTCTATAATAATTCCATAATTGACAAAGACCAGCTATGGATATGAATAAAGGACTAATAAAATACAGCATGATAAAGATCAATAAAAGTGTTAATCCCTTTGGCAATCTGATGAAGTCTGAATCCCATCTCAGAATAATGCTTTCACATATATGAAATATACAAGATTATAAAGGAAACCGATTATAATGAAATAAAGCTATCAAAATGTTTCTTAAAAACACAAATTTGCAATATTGCAAGATATCCAGTAGTGAGTCCAATTACAAATTTCAAAGCAGTGATTGAATATAAACAATATTTCAAGATATCCGTTAATACCTGTGATGGTTATGCAAATATCTGAATCCAGGGACTCCAGGTTAAGAATCACTGTTCTAAAGTGTGGAATGCTTGCTGCTTACATCAATGGAGGAAAAAGAGCTTTATTACTCAATACAATCGAAGAGGAATAGGGAGAGGAGCTAATAAGGGTTAGCTACTCCTTCAGGGAAGAAAAGAGAAATTCACAGAAAGCAATCTGGTATAGTGCATTATACGCTAGAGGAAGAAGACCCAGGAGAAAGAGTGAGGTTGGTGACTTTGCACAGCCCTCCCTTGCTTAAATCCAATTTACTTGCAAGCTATGGCACCCCCTTCCTCAAAAATGAAGAACAAACAATAAGATTTGGTGGGACAATCAAGTGGCGTGATGGATAGAACACCAGCCGTGGAGTCAAGGAGCTCTTAGATATGTCCTGTTTGTGTGACACTGGACAAGTCACTTAACTTGATTGCCTCAAAAATAAGATTTGGATTCAATTTTCACAATGGATGCCCACCAGCTGTTTCCTCATCTGTACAAACTAGATGGAGTCTGAGATCCATTCTCGCTTTGGATCTTTGACCAAAGTTAAAAAAAAAAAACAGTGCAGGTTATTATTTTCTAAAGTATTTTAAGTTTGACAAATTAATTTACTTGGAACAATCCAGTTGTTTTGCCCTATTTTATAACTGAAGAAAATGAGCCTCACATAGTGACTTGCTCAATGGTGCACTGAGAGGGTCAGCATCAGCTAACAGCCCAGGGGCAGGCTTTAAAAGTTGCAACTGGCTCCCCTGAAGGTGAAAAGCATTTTGCAAATGGGGATTTGGGCTTTGATTCAGTTCTCATTCAGTCGTTTTTCAGTCATGTCGGACTCTTCTTGACCCTATTTGGGGTTTTCTTGGTAGAAATACTGCCGTTTTTTCCTCCAGTTCATTTTACAGACGAAGAAACTGAGGCAAACATGGTAAAGTGAGTTGCTCAAGGTCACACAGGTAGTAAGAATGAGGTCACATTTGAATTCAGGATGATGAGTCTTCCTGACCCAGGTCCAGCGCCCTGGTACCTAATCGTCTCCTTCTTCCTGAAATCCAAACACTTTTGCATACAACTTTCCTTTTCAGCCTTATCTCCCCCACTGCTCTTTTCCTGTGACTCTTACGTTTCAGCCTTCCCAGAAAGCTCACTGAATTACAGTTTCATACTGCTGTGTCTTTGTTTAAACCTGGAATACACTCAAACTCTCCCTCTCCTCCAATTTAAGTAATGTTGAAATGTAATCCATTCTCCAAGGCTCAGCTCTAGTTGCTTTTTGCTCACAAAACTTTCCCTGATATTCTGGGCCAAAATCTCCCACTTTTCTAAACTCTTACAAAGTTTGCTTTGTACTTGTCTTCTGCATAAATCACCATTTACATAAAGCCTTTTTTGATTCCCTAAATGCTAGTGCTTTACCCCACTATAACCTTGCATTAATTTTGCATGTGTTTATACAGGTACATGTGAACTTCTTAAACAAAGTTCCTTAAGAGTAAAAACTTTTATTTTTGTATCCAGTGCCTAGCACATAGTAAATTACTTAATGATGCTATTGATTGATTATTATGCTTTTCTCCTTGTTTTATTTATCTTTCTCTCTTCCTTTCTCTCTCTATAACCTTCTTTCTAAATGTTCCCAGCCCACATCAGAGACTACAGTCTCCTGACTTTCTCTCACAAAATTCTATTTCAGGAAAATCCCAGCCGTGATTTATTTCTCTTTCTCCTCTCTGGCCATCTCTTCCCCTGAAACAACCTCTTCACTTACATCCCTGAAGGCAACAAGTACCTTACTATCCTCCAGCTCTGGATCAGGATCCATGATCAAATCACATTTGATGTTCATTGTTCCTTGAAGGAGTATGTCAATGGACTCAGCTAGGCACCCAATGAATCGCCAGTGGTCCTGATCTGCATCTTGCCACTGGACCAGATGACTGCAGAGCAGAAAGGGGGCTGGTGACCCTGCACAGCCCTCCCTTACTTAAAATCAAATTTACTTGCATTTCATAGCATCACCTGCTTATGTCATGGTTGTCTTTGGGGATGAAGGACAAACAATAACAAGAGGTCCCCCCACTCACCATCCCTATAACTTTCTGAACCAAAATATCTCCCTTTGACCACCACTCCCTTATGTGTTTTGTATCAACACTGATTTTTAAAAATTTGTATTCTCAGCACTTAAAACAGTGTGGCAAGTGGTAAGTATTTAAGAAATGGTTTTCCATCCCTCCATTCTTCCCAGTTAGATTATAAGCCGCCTAAAAGCAAGAACTTGGTTTTATTATCTTTCCAGTCCCCTGGAGACCTTGCAAAGGGCTTTGTGCACAGTAAAACTTAGATAGAATTTGTTAGAGAAAGCACATGGCCCTTCTAGACCTAATCATTTCCCTCTCTATGGGTGGATTTGTCTTTAACATGCTTCCCAACACTGATGGATTGTTGGTGGAACTGTGAAAGGATCCAGCCATTCTAGAGAGCAATTTGCTCAAAAAGTTATCAAACTGTGCATACCCTTTGACCCAGCAGCATTTCTATTGGGCTTATATCCCAAAGAAATCATAAAGGAAGGAAAGGGCCCCACATGTGCAAAAATGTTTGTGGCACCCTTTTTGTAGTGGCTAGAAACTGGAAACTGAATGGATGCCCATCAATTGGAGAGTGGCTGAATAAATTATGGTATATGAATGTTATGGAATATTATTGTTCTGTGAGAAACGACCAGCAGGATGATTTCAGAGAGGCCTGGAGAGACTTGCATGAACTGATGCTGAGTGAAACGAGCAGAACCAGGAGATCAGTATACACGGCAACAACAATACTATATGACGATCAATTCTGATGGACATGGCTCTCTGCAACAATGAAATGTTTCAAACCACTTCCAATTGTTCAGTGAAGAAAACCATATACCCCCAGAGAGAGGGATGTGAAATGTGGACCACAACACAACATTTTCATGCTATTGATGTTTGCTTGCATTGTGTTGCCTTTCTCTGATTTTTCTTTCTTGTAGACACGATTTTTCTTGCACAGCAAAGATAAGTGTGGAAATATGTATACATATATTCAACTTGTCAAGTATTTTGACATAATTAACATGTCATGGACTTCCTACCATCTAGGGGAGGGGTGGGGAGTAGGGGGGGAAAATTTGTAACAGAAAGCTTTGTAAGGGTCAATGTTGAAGAATTACCCATACATATGTTTTGCAAATAAAAAGCTTTAATAAAAAACAACCATGCTTCCCAAGGGGTTGTGGTATTCTATTAATTGGTTGTGAAAATAAATACCAAGCAATTCCTTTTCTATGGAAATCAGGGGAAACACTGATGACAGAAAGCCCAGGCAATTGGCCCTGAATGAAAGCCGTGTCATGATTCTCCCATCCTGTTATCTTTAAAGTGTTTTTCAATCTATCCTGACTTTTCGTCATGGGATACTAAGGGATATCGACATTAGGGCTTTATGAGGGTCACAGAATATCAGAATTGGAAGACATCTCAAGGGCCATTTAGACCAAATCAAGGACCCTTCTCTATCATCTCCAGTAAGAGACTACCCAGTTTCTGGTTGGAAAAAGATGGGGAAGATATCCCTGGATCTGGTGGACCGAAGCCCACTGGCACACAGTTAACAATATGTCTCCGCATTTTTATCTTTTGACAGTTTTCATGATAATTTCCCACTCATCGCCTCATTTAGTTACCATAATGAATGGTGTGCCAGCTTTGGAAGTTCTCAATCCATATATGACCTAAAATCGTAAAATGGACAGGGATTTGGGGCATGATTTTGCACGATAGGAAACCAATTCACAGCTTTCACTGTGATTCACACGGACCCTGTGGTCTATTTTCTTGCTTTGGATCAATGACCCTAAATGACCCAAAGCTAATATTTTCTTAGACTATTTTAAGTTTGACAAAACACTTTACTTGGAGCCACCAAGTATTTTTACCCCATTTTAAAGTTTAAGAAAATAAGGTTCAGAGAGTGAGTCAGAGATTCTCAGTTCCCAAAGAGTGAATGTGATTGGCTCTCATACTACAGCTCCCAAGAAGTCAAGCTTAGGTGTTATCCTTGAGACTTTCTCTCTATAAAAGAGAACATTTCATCTAAATCTGAGGTCCCCAACTTTTCTTACTTCCCATATCTTTTAGTAAAGTATCCCCAATTCATTATGTGAGGAAATAAATTCTTTAATTTACCAAGAATCTCACAAAAGAAATAAAGAAATCAATTCATTTCAATAGGAAAAAATATAGTTATTTACCAAATGTTCTCTAGATCCCTTTATAGAAGCTTCTCAACCCTCTGGGGGGATCCGTAATCCCAGAATGTAACCCTTCAGCTAAATCTCCTGAAACTTTGATGTGGACCACAAAGAAACAAGCAACTTGGAACGCGAAGGGAGCACCCAGAACAACAGGAACGTCGGGACGTCATAGAAGGGTCTGTGGCTGTTCTCTGGGCCACAACTTGGAGAGCCTGTCTCCGGGAGGAGCTGGACAGCACCAGGAGGGGCAGGGGGACAAAAGCCACAGGACCGCGGTCATCCTCCACCGCCCGTTTTCTCCAGCAGTTCTGGGTGATTTTTGATTGGTGACAGGAGGAAAAGAGCCCTGGGCTCTGCAATGGTGTGACCCTGACCGAGGCACAAGCAACCCTACTTCTCCCAGCTTCTCCCTTGGACGAAGGTGTTCTCTGGCCAGTCAGCCGGCCACAGAGGCTCTCCCATGACGCGGGGATACCAGGGCAGATAATGAGCATCCCTTGCTAAGGGGCTACGTTCTGAGAGGGAGACAATGGGCCGCGGGCCTTCTGCTCTAAGACCTGAGACCTAATATTGGGGGGGGGGTCTGGGTACTCACGGCACTCCTTCTCATCGCTTTCATCAAAGCAGTCGGGCAGCCCGTCGCACTGCCATGCCCCAGGGATGCAACGGCCATTGCTGCACATGAAGTTCCCCGGGATGTTGCACTCGTTGGTGGAGTTATTCCCAGGCAACAGCTGGCTCTCTGCAAGAGGGGAGAGAGAGGAGAGACTTTTAAAAGAGGAAAGGGGGAGGAAAAAAGGGGGAGAGGAAAGAGAGACACACACACACACACAGACAGAGAGAGACAGAGACAGACAGACAAAGACAGACAGACAGAGACAGAGAAAGAGACAGAGAGAGACAGAGACAGAGAGAGAGACAGAGAGATACACAGACAGAAACAGAGACAGAGACAGAGAGAGAGATTAAGAGAGCCCACAACCCCACGCCGGCAGTGCTTCACTCAGGAGGCACATCCATTCATTCCTTCGCAGGATTAGAGAAAAGCCCACACTGCTGGCTTGTTTGCTTGGAGCAGCCATCACGAGGGGCCGATTACTACGTGGGGCAGGAGTTGCCAAGAGTCCTGATGACTTCAGAGCTCTTTAAGACTGGCAAAGCACTTTACATACATTCACTGCCTTAGATCAACAATGACAACTTACTAGAGCAGTATTATTCCCATTTCACCAAACTGAGGCAAAGAGAAGGAAACATAACTGTAAAGCTCAGAGCTGGTATTTGAACATCAAGCAGATCCGAGTAATTGTTAAGTACCTACTGTGTTCAAGATAGTACATGAATGAGCATTTATTAAGCACCATGTTAAAGATACTGTTCTCGTTACTGTAAATACAGAAAAAAAACCAAACCAAACCAAACCAAAACAAAAACCAGGTCCTGTCCCGAAGGTGTCAACATTTGAATGGAGGAGAAGGGGAATGTGACAGAAATGGATAATCAATCAAATACTTGACAATTAGAGAAGCTACAAGAATCAGAGAGGGGAAAATGGTGCTGGATCTAAGCCTTGAGGGAAGCCGGAGATTCTAAGAAGGAGAGGTACTAGGAAAGGCAGGCTGGAGCCAGATTGTGAAAGGCTTTGAATGTCAAGTTCAGATCCTTCCTGATTGTAAGTCCAGAGTTCTTTATCCATCACCCTGCTCTTCTCCAATACTCATACTTATGGAGAGCAACCTCTGCCTGTTCCCCAGACTCTGGCTCCTAGACTGACAAGGTCAGCAGCATCCTAGGTTGGAAGGGCCTCCACCTTACATAAGACCACATTTTCCCAGGTCCCTGGCGAGTGAGCATCCACCCTCAGCTTCCACGTTTCTGGTGGCAGGACGCTCACTACTTCATGAGCCAGGTAGCCCATTTCATTATAGGACAGCTTGCGCTGTTAGCTGCTGTCTCACAATATTCTTCAGGGTTTTCCAATCACTTTCCATCCATAATTTTCTTTGATCCTTACAACAGTCCAGTGACATTATTCCCATTGTATAGCTGGGAAAACTGAGGCAGGTTAAGTGATTTGCCCAGGGCTACACAGCCAGTAAGTGCCTGAGGCAGGATTTGGATGCAATTATTTATGGACTCCAAATCTAGCACTTGAGGCCTTCTTGGTGGACTTTTGGCCCAACTCCCAAAGATGGACCTTTAGCTCAAACTCTTCCCTAGCCATCTAGACTTCCTAATGAGAGCCGACCCTTCTTGTTGCTCTCCCACCCACCCCCTCCATCCCTCCCCATTGCCAAAACCAGATAATCAAATCCAACAAACCAGTCCTTGAGCTTCCAACATCCTGAGAGATTAGGGGCAAAAAGGCGAGGGTAGTCAGTTGGTTCCTGCATTCTAAATGCCGGGGAGATAAATATAGTGTGAGGCAGAATTTAAAAATAAATCTGATGGTCACAATGGGAGCCATTTGTTCTTATCGTCAACCCAGCCAGCCAAGGGGGTCACAGTTAAGGGACTTTCTCTCCCCACCCCCAACCAAATCAAGAAAGAGATCCAGAATGAACAGTAACTACATGCCATCTTATAGCCTTGGGACCTTGTAATTGGTCACTGGATTTCTGCTGGATACAGACAAAGGACTCATGAATCAGCATAAAGATTCTTTTTTTTTTCCTGAGGCAATTGGGGTTAAGTGACTTACCCAGGGTCCCACAGCTAGGAAGTATGAAGTGTCTGAGGCCGGATTTGAACTCAGGTCCTCCTGACTTTGCTCAATCTACTGCACCACTAGCTGCCCCAGCATAAGGCTTCTTAATCTATTTTGTATCATCAGTACCCTCCTTACCGAGCTCGTGAAGACTACCAACCTCCTTCTCTGAAAAATCTTTTAAACACACAATTAAAAAAAAAAACAAGTTGACAAAAGAAACCAATTATATGAAATACAGCAATCAAAAACTTCATGGATCCCAGGCTAAGAACTCTTGAATTAAGTAATATCACAGTCGGATCACACTTTCTCTTTCTCCAATTACCTTATATATGCATACGGGTTTATTCTGTATATACACTCCCTTCACTGGTAGTCAGGAAAACTTGGACTTGAAACCTGCTTCTTAAATCTGTGAACTGTGTGAAGCTGGTGAATTACTTTTCTTCTCTTTCCTTGTCTGTAAAATGAGTAGCTTAGACTCAGTGACCTTTAAGGTCCCTCCTAACTTTTAATCCATGTTTCTGTGATGGGGAGATGATTGGAACAACAGGATACACACTGACTGCAGCTGTATATTAGAGAAATCAGTGACAAAAAGAAAAAAGAGAACGGGGAAAGAGAGAAAGAGAAAAAGAGAGACGGATACACAAAGAGACAGACAGACAGAGACAGAGAGAGGGAGGGAGAAAGAGAGACAGAGACAGAGAGAGGGAGGGAGGAAGAGAGACAGACAGAGATGGAGAGAGAGACAGAGAGACAGACAGACAGAGACAGAGACAGAGGGAGACAGACACACAGAGAGATAGACAGACACAGAGACAGAGAGAGGGAGGGAGGAAGAGAGAGACAGACAGAGACAGACACACAAAGAGAGATAGACAGACAGAGAGACAGAGAGGGAGGAAGAGAGAGACAGACAGAGACACAGAGAGAGGGAGACAGATAGACAGACAGACACAGAGATAAGGAGGAAGAGAGAGAGGGCCGAAGACACAGGCTGAGGCAAAGAACCAGAACCAGAGGGAGGAAAGGAAGGAGGGAGGGAGGGAGGGAGAATGATGTCTAAGAAAAATACACATAAAAAAAGAAGTCAGGATATAGAAACAAGCAGCATTTTTGTTACTATCTTATTAAAGCTAATATATGAACCATTTCACAGAAAATCAAATAACTGCTTTTTGTAACTGTATAAAAGTGTGAGATACAAGCTCATCTCCTGCAGTTTGCTGAAAGCTTCCTCGGCACAAGCCAGTTAACCGGCAGGATAATGGGGATGATACGCACTTTAGCCCATTCCCAATATTTCTTACTTAGGCCCAGTCTCCACACTTGGGAAGATTTTTGTTCTGTGCAGCTTAGTGATTACGAGTATTTCATAGGGTGACATCCATTGTTCTGAAGCTTTTTCAAATCAATATCCTGTCCAAGAGATTGTAGAGCCCAGTTCTCTCTTTGATGATGGTCTAGAACCGGGAGAGTTCATCGGTCGAGTTCTTCCAAATATTCCAGGATCTGTATTTGTATGGAGGACCTGGGTATCTGTCAAGGTGGCAAGCTTCGAATGTATAATTCCATATCCTGGCTGGAAATTACAGTTTACAGCCTGAAATGATGGGTTGCTCTCTCTACTGCTTCCTTGCACTGATCCCCGAGTCTGGGCTTTTAATGACAATGAGCTTGTCCAAACTCACCATCACAGCCCTTCTCCTTCCACAAACAAAGGATCTGTCATTATTTCTATTTTATTACTACTGCAGAGAATAATTCCCATTGTATTGGCAATGCTCCTTTTTGGAAGTCCACTGAGAATAAATCCTCATGCATTCTAAGTGACATGGTTTACTATCTCCTACTAGAACTAGGGGAAATAAAGGCAAGCAGTTAAGTGGCTACAGTAAGACAAAATATAAGTTCCTGATAATTATAATTATAATTGTAATTATCTTATATTAAATCATCAATATTTTATAATAATAATTTATTAATAATAACAGCTACTTTTTCAGCAGCATCTTACAGCTTATAGAATGCTTTCCTTGCAAAGTTGTAAAAAAGGGAATGCTAATATTACTATAATTTTACAGTAATATACTTTACAAATGAGAAAACTGAGATCCAGAGGACATACTATAATCTGTGCATCAATTCAGGATCACAGAGTTAAGCTGGAAGAGACCTGAGTGGCCACTGAGTCCAAAACTATCCTTTTGTAGATAAGGAAACTGAGGCCTGGGGAAGAAGTGACAGTGCCATTTCAGGGTAGGATTTGCAACTGGTTCCCCTAATTCCTAAGCTACTGCTTTTTCCACTGCACTATATTGCCCCTTTAATTCAATGCAGCTCAATAAGTTTATTAAATAGCTGTGTGCCATGGATGGGTGCTGGGATACAAAGACCAAAATGGAAAAATCTTTCTGAACTCAGAGAGTTTTCATTCTGCTCCCCTTAGTCTCTCTGGACCTCTTTTCCTCATGTAGACAACGAGGGGTTTAAACTAGACATCCTGGAGGATCTTTCTAGCACTAAATTTCAGGATCTTATAAGTGATGGGGCTTGCCTCCGGCCACAGAAAACCAGAATCTCACAGATAAAGAGGAGTTTAGAGACAATTTAACCCACTCTTGAAAAAGAATTTTCCCTGCAAAATAAATAATGATGGTGATGAAAATAGCATTTATACATTGGTTAAAGTCTGCAAAGTACTTTCCATATATTACCTCATTTGATCTTCACAACAACCTTGCAAGAGTGGTGCTATTATTATATTCATTTTTTTGCAATTGGGGAAACTGAGGCAGACAGAGGTTGCCTTTCCCATTTTGAAGCAGGCAGCAGTAAGTATCAAGCAAGTGCCACTATCACCACCAGCAGCACCTTGATCCCCATCTCTTTGGAAAGGCTGATGGGAAAGTCCAGGACCCTTGAGAAGAGCATTGCTTCTAGGCAGATGCCCTAAGCCATCATCCTGGGAATTCCTGCTATTTAATTTGTTTGACTCAGTTTTCTCATCTGTAAAATCAGGATAATAGTAGTATTAACCTCCCAGGGTTGTTATGAGAATCAAATAATTATAAAGTGCCCAACACATGGTAAGCACTATAGAAATATTAATTATTATTATTATTATTAATCCTAACAAATGCTCCTCTAGGTATTATAGCCACTTCTACTGAAATCCAGAAAAGAAAGTTCTTGTAATCAAGGTCCTTTTCACTGTCTAATAATTCAACATTAGAAACTGAAGATTTTTATAAGTGGAAATGATGTGAAGGAAAAGGCACAGCCATCTGCTTTGCTGCTGGCCCCCAAGGACCATGGGACCTTCCACATAGATTGTCTTCTCCATTGGACTGGCTTCTTTTCTGTTTCTATTCCTACTGCTTAGCACAGTGATCCGCACACAGTAGGTGCCTCATAAATGCTTCATTCCCTCATTCTTTATCTGAAGAGCTCCATAGGCAGCTTTTCCCACAGTTATACTTACAGGGATGTTTTTCTTTACATCAAACCTAGATTTGCTCTTTAATACCTTCCACCCATTGTCACTGGTGGTGTCAAGTAGGATCAATCGAATTTCTCTTCCGGGTGACAGGTCTTCAAATACCCCAAAACTGACTATGCTCCTGCCCTGCACCAGCTCTCCATAAAGCAGGATCTCGAGGTCCTTCCCTATCCTACTTGTCTCTATCTAGATCCTCTTCAGGCTTTCCATGGCATCCAGAATTGATCTGGTAAGTACCAGGGCCAGCACTCGAAACAGCTCTTGAGACTCCAATAAAGCCTAATAAACAACCTACTCAGCGCTCTACCTTTACCTTGCATGGGATGGATTCCTGCCATACAGAGCACATCTCCTCTCCTCCTACCCAAGATACAAGACAGAGACGATCTCCACAGTTAAATTCATGCACTGATTGCTCTCAAAGGTTAGAAATCTTTTCAGCTCGACATGAGGACCTTCTGCTAGCTGCAATATTGATCCCACCATGTATGTCTTGGGACCCCTTTGGAAGCCCCCAACCCAAAGTTGGCTAGCTGAGTTTTCTCCTCTCCATTTGCTTTTAAGTCTCCATTTTCACCACAGTGCATCCCTTGCTTAAAAGAGCTGTGCCATTTACCCCGAAAAGGAAAGGTCTTGAGCTCACCCACTCAAGAACAGAGCAAACAGTCTTGCTTAACAGTGACTTCCACATGCACAAATTTCAGAGAAGCAAAAGAACAGGGACTTACAAAGGCTGAACATCTGCTGCCTTCTGATCCAGCTCACCTGGGGACGAGATGAGGAATGGACAATCTTTCTTGTTATTGATTTCCCCAGCTTTTGAGCAGGGATTCTACTACTTGGAGGGTTCTTGGACTTAATTGGAGAAGTCATTTTTTCTTTATTTTTTTCTCTCCAAGCTTCTACGCACTCATTCAACATTTATTAAGTACCTACTATGGGGCAGCAGTGGAGAGAGTACCAAGTTCAGATCTGGTATTCTGTCAAGTGACTTTGCCTCAGTTTCCTCATCTGTAAAATGAGAAGGAAACGGCAAGTCACTCCAGTGTCTTTGCCCCCAAAATCCACAAAAGGGTCATGAAGAGTTGGATATGACTGAAAACAACTCAATAACAAATGTTCCAGAGTCTGTAGCTTTTTGCCTTTGCTATTCTGATCTCTCCAAAGGTAGTTGTCTTCTTCCATATGGCACAGTAGATAGAGCACTGGGCTTAGAGTCAGAAAAATCTATATTCCAATCTGGCCTCAGACCCTGATTGTGTGACCTTGGCCATATCACTTCACCTCTCTGCCTCATTTTCCCCATCTATAAAATGGGCTGATTAAAATAGTACCTACATCCCAGGATTGTTTTGAGGACCAAATATTATTTGTAAAACACTTAGCACCGGATCTTAAGCACATACAAGATATTAATAAATATTTATTGATTGGCAGAATGATTTGAGGGGGGAGAGATTAGTTAGAATGCTGTTATAATACTTAAGATGAGAAGGGAGAAGGATCCAAACCAGAGTGAGGACCATGTGGAAGGATGGCAATAGCTCACAGAGATGTCATAGAGATAGGATCCACATGACTTGGCAATTGATGAAATATTCTTCCCCTTTTAGGAAGCTTTTTTCCAGATCCGCAGCCTCCTTCTGTCCTGACCTACTGCCAGTGTCTTCCTCCTGCTATTACCTTCCATTTACACTGTATCTTGTCTTGTATGTATCCCAAAAAGGACTTTAAAAAAAAGAAAAGGAGCCACATGGACAAAAACATTTACAGCAGCTCTTTTTGGAGTGTCAAAGAACTGGACACTGAGGGGATGGCAATCAGTGGGGAAATGGCCAAACAAGTTGTGGTGTATAATTGTGATGGAATCTTATTGTGTTGTGAGAAATGGCAAGCAGGATGTTTTCAGAAAAACACAGGAAGACTTAGGTGAATTGATGCAAAGAGAAATGAGCAGAACCATAGTACACAGTAACAGCAATAATGTACACTGAAGAACTCTGTGAATGATTAGCTAGTCCCAGCAGCATAGTGATCAAAGACAATTCCAAACTTGTAAGGAAAACGCTCTCCACCTTCAGAGAAAATACTGATGGAGTCTTGATGTTGATCAAAGAATACTTTTTAAAATATCTTTATTTTTTTTTATTTTTGCTTTTTACTGAGGCAACTGGGGTTAAGTGACTTGCCCAAGGTCACACAGCTAGAGAATGTTAAGTGTCTGAGACCAGATTTGAACTCAGGTTCTCCTGACTTCAGGGCTGGTGCTCTATCCACTGCGCCACCTAGCTTCTCCTAAAATATCTTTATTTTTCTTGGTTTTTTTTTCTTTTTTCTCACAAAATAGACAATATATATGTATAAAATCTTTTTTTTTTTTTTTTTGCAATTGGGGTTAAGTGACTTGCCCAGGGTCACACAGCTAGGGAATGTTAAGTGTCTGAGGCCAGATTTGAACTCAGGTCCTCCTGACTTCAGGGCTGGTGCTCTATCCACTGCGCCATCTATAATCTTTATCAAATTGCATGCCTTCTCAATAAGGGGATAGAGGAAGAAGGGAGAATGAGAATTTGGCATTCAAAACTTTTTTTAAAAAGTATTAAATTTTTTTTAAAATAAAACATATGTACCTAGTTATCTGCACTTTGCCTAGACCATTAGAATGTAAGCTCTCTGAGAGCAGGGACTATGGGTTTTTGTTTGTTGTTTGTTTTACTTTGTACCTCGCACTCTAGGAGCACTTAGTAAATGATTATTGATAGACTGATTAATATGGAATATGAAGGAGAGGAAAGAGTTAAATATGATTTTGAAATTGTGAATCTGAGTGTCTCATGTTGCCCTCAATAGGAAATTTAGGTGGCAGCTAGGTGGCGCAGTGGATAGAGCACCAGCCCTGAAGTCAGGAGGACCTGAGTTCAAATCTGCCTCAGACACTTAACATTCCCTAGCTGTGTGACCCTGGGCAAGTCACTTAACCCCCATTGCCTCAGAAAAAAAGCAACAAAAAAAAATAGGAAATTTATGAAGAAGGGAAGGTTTAGGGAAGAAGTATAAGTTCTGTCTGGGGCAGTTAGAGTCTGATATTCCTTTGCAACAGCCAGTTGGATCATGATGGGTAACAGACGGATAGAGTCAGGCAAACTAGTTGGAGTCCAGCCTCAGACACTTAGCGACCAAGTGACCTTGGCCAAGTATTTCAGCCCAAGTTTCTCATCTGTAAAATGGGAATACCAATAATACCTATCTTTGTTGTGTGACTAAAACGAGATAATATCATCATGGTCGGGTACACGTCCCACCACAGAGACATCTTCCCTTCCTGCCCCGTTCCGACATAGCGGGGGCTTCCCAAGGAATATTCGGTTGAGTGACAGGATAATGCTGTGAGAGGGGAACGGGAACGGCACCAGTCATCCCACGGCCTGGCCTTTGGCGATTTGCCGGATCAGATGTCACTTTCCATTTTTTACTTTATACCATTTGAAGTCCATCCTCTTGAGGAATAGCTAGGCAACACTCGCCTCTGCCAGCCTTCACATTTGATTCTCAAAGCCTCCATCAAAGAGGCTTTCTCCAGGGAGTGAAGACACTTCTCCCCAGTGGATGCTGCCAACACACAAGCTGCAGTTGGGACTCACTTCTTTAAAAAGATACGGGCGTATGGGAAGCCACCAAGTGAGGCTGTCTCCAGTGATTTGTTGAGAAACATCATCTGAAAAGCCCCCAAAGACCCATAATTTCCAACCTGATCTGTTTTGGTCTGAATCAACGTCAGACCCACCGAAAGACCAGCCTCCCCAGAGTTAGGCAGGGATCATCATGGAGAACTGCTGTCTCCCTCTACTCTGATCTACTGTCCATCCCCAGACAAGGAAGATACGATTTTTCTTGCACAACAATGATAACTGTGGAAATATATATATATATATATATATATATATACATACATAGATTCGATTTATCAAGTATTTTAACATAATTAACATGTAGTGGATATCCTGTCATCTAGGGGAGGGGTGGGGAATAGGGGGAAAAATTTGTAACAGAAAGCTTTGTAAGGGTTAATGTTAAAGAATTACCCACACATATGTTATGCAAATAAAAAAAAGAAAAAAAGAAAAATCAGAAAAAATAAAAAATAAAAAAAGATAATGATCGTCGGGGAATCTACTGTCAAGGGGACTATGGATAAGTCCGGCTCACGCTTCAGATTTTACTTCTGTCCACTCATCAGCCAGGGAGGGTCATTTTGTTATTAGGAACCTAAGGGTTTTTCCCCCATTTCTTGATTTTGTAATGGAGACCATGGTATGCCCAGAATCTCAAGAACTTGATGAGGAGGAAGAGAAGGCGTAAAAGGACAAGAATTGACATTTATATTTTGCTGAGTGATCTGAAAAGTGTTTTGCATAATTGTTTGGAGTCTGTGAGGTAAGTATTATAGATCATTTTCTCCCCATTTTACAGATGAGAAATTTATCTCATCTCAGAGAGGGTCATGGTCACAAAGAGCATGTCAAGAGCCTCTGAGGCTTCCAAGTGACCTTAGGCAACTGGACATTCAAGGGCATTTTGTGGAGAAAATGGGAAGGTTCTCTGTGATTTGTACACAAGACTCCCTCAAAAATCCTTAACAGAGCTCTTATTCACCCATTCATCCTTCATATCACTCAGGAAGGGTATGCCCTTCTCGAATCTGCCCATTTGCATTTTCAGAAACTACTTGCCAATGGTCCAGTGGATCTGTGATCTCAGGGATATGGGAGCTCAATCAATCAACCAGTTAAGAACCAGATCTATTCCATGTCCTGGACAAGACACTGGGGACACTCTCCAGAATAATGCATCCAAGCTGCCCAAACTCCATGACTGTAAGAAAGTCTTTATTGGGCTCTACAGCTGTTGGGGCTTCCTCTCAAAGTCCAGCTTCCAACCAATCTGCTGTATTATCCATGGAAGTATTTATTTCCACATTGTTTCCGTCATTAAAATATTAGCTTCTTGAAAGCAGGGACTGGTTTTGCCTTGCTTACACAGTGCCTGACACATAGTAGGAACTTTGCATGCACTAGCTGGTGGATGTCTTCCCATAAATTTATCAAAAAGCGGTCTACCTAATGTGCCGGAGGCCTTTCCTGAGGTTTCCCAAGATTATATGGGTTTCTTTTTGCTGTTGTTACTCAGCTAATTCGCTTATGGGTGATGCTGTGATCCCTTGGACCATACTGTCCATAGGATTTTCTGAGCAAGGATACTGGGGTGGTTTGCCATTTCTTTCTCCAGCTCATTTTACAGATGAGGAAACTGAGGCATACAGGGTCAAGTGACCTGCCCAGAGTCCCATCTCTGTGGCCAGATTTGAACTCGGATATTCTGGACTCTGGGTGCAGAGCTCTATCCATTGTACCACCTAGCACATGGCTATCCATCTCTTATCTCTCTCACTTCTGTGAGGACTTTTTCTTTTTCTGGAAAATTTACAAAACAAATGAGATCATGTCTGTGCTTTGAGCTTTTAGGAGGAAGGAGAGAGAAAGTAAGCAGGTAAGACTCCTTGGCAAACTGTATAACTCCTCCCCTCCTCCTCCATTCCCCAGGACCCTTAGAAAAGATTCCCCTCACAGCCCCTGAGGACAAATAAAGATGGGGTCCTTCTGTGCCTCAGTGGAACCCAGGAGCCGGACAAGGGAGGCAGAGGAGGAAGAGCAGGTCGGTGGCAAGCACATGGTGACTCTAAGCTAAGGGAAGGAGGGACAGCTCCAGAACCAGCTTTATCAGACCTTGAGGATGGGTCTGGGGGCCCAGCTTATAGCCAGAGGCCTGGGAGGAAGCATTCAGGCCGGCCTCAAGCTCAGCCAGGAAGCTTTGCCTCTTTTGGGGTGTCCAAGCTTCTAACACGCGTGGGTCAGAGGAGAAAATCCTACATCCAACATGAAGTGATCATGATTTCCCCCTGCCCCATCTCCACATAAACTCCCTCCCCCCATATTCCAGCTCAGAGTGATCTCTCCCACTTTGCCTGGAGTTCTCCTTCCTTCTTTCCTTCTTTTTTTCTTCCCTCATTCCTTCTTTTTTCTTTCTTCTTCCTTTCCCTCCCTTTCCTCCTTCCTTTCTCTCCTGTACCCTTCTTTCCTTTCTCTCCTGTTTCCTTCCTTCCTTCCCTCCTTTTTCTTTTTCCCTCCCTCCCTCCCCTTTCTTCCTTCCTCTCTTTTTCTTTCCATTTTTCTTCCTTCTTTTCTTCTTTCTCCTTCCTTTCTCTCTCTTTCCTTCATTCCTTTTTTCTATCTTTTCTTTCTTTCTTTCTTCCTTTCTCTCTTTTTCTCTTTCCATCTTTCCTTCCTTCCTTATTTTTTCTCTTTCTTTTTTCTTCCTTCCTTCCTTCCTTCCTTCCTTCCTTCCTTCCTTCCTTCCTTCCCTCCCTCATCAGCAATAACTAGCAGCTTAAGTTCACAGAAATTTATTACAACAAATTTTAGACACATTATCTAAGGTCCTTGAGAATAAGGATTTGTTTTATTTGGGGGCTTTATATTCTTAGCACCTAGCACACAGTAGGCACTTAAAATAATTGCTTATTGATTGATTACCTCCTTTTAGCCTCACAACAGGCAGGTGCTGTTATTATCCTCATTTTACAAATGAAGAAACTCTTAAATGACTTGCTCAGGGTCACTTGACCAGTAAGTCTGTGAAGCAGAATTTGAACTCCAAGCCCACTACTTCATCCACTAGACCACATGCCTTTGATTCGATTTCAACACTGAGCTGGGCACTGGGGAGCCAATGCCAAAAAGGAAACAAGCCCTGCCCTCCATGAGCTTCTATTTGGATAGCCCAAGCCAGCAAAGGTCAGAAGTCTAAGTGACTTCCACTGAAAGACATCAACTACTCTATTGCTGAAGGGAAGAAAGAACTCAGATTCAATCAACAAATCAACAAATACTTGGCGAGTGCTGACTATGCCAGGTGCCATGCTTGGTAATGTGGGCACAAGGCAAAAATGAAACAGACCCTGACTCAAAAATCCCATATTGTACTGGGGATGATCAATATGAAGAATAATGATCATGTAATAATTGCTATAACTACATGAATATATGATATATAAATACATAATGATAGGAAAATCTATGTTCCATACAAAAATAAGGCACTTGGAGATGAGGCAAAAGTGTCTATACTCTCACTGTGCAGTGAAAATGCAATTTTTTAATTTAGGTTTTATTAAAAAATTATAAAAAATGCAGAATTTCCCTGGTGAGGCTTAAGGAGGGCTTCATGTAGGAAGGGGCATTCAAGCTCAGCTCTCATGGAAACTGGGGATTCTAAGAGACAGAGTTGAATGTACCTCAAAAGCAGGGGTGGGGGGACAGGGCAATAGAGGCCCAAAGATGGAGCCTGAATATCTGAGTGGACGTATGGCAGATAAAGTCGCCAATTGTTAATATTAATTGCTTATTCCGCTGCTGCCGTGTGTGGTTCATTCTTGGCTAATAAATATAATTCAGTGAGACGCGGAACCTAAGAGAGGTGAGGGAAAAGGAAGATTCCAGCACAGAATTCTGGGAAATTTCAAGGAAGGGAGAACATTTTCCGGTGGGAACAGAACTTGGGAGAGGAATCACAAGAAGGCTTCATGGAGGAGATTGTACCTGATTTTAAGGGAAGAATAAGACATCAACAGCCACAGAAAGACAGTAATATATGGACCTGGAAGAGCCAAAAACTGAGGTGGGAGGGATGTAGCCTTGATGAAACTCCGGGACTCTGGGTGGGCCCGGATGGGTTTGTAGTACCCCTGATGTTTTACAGATGGGTAAACTGAGTCTTGGAGTGTGAAAGTGACTTTCCGAGAATACCCTCACTGGAAAAATCCAGGCCACGCTTCCGGAGGCGGTATTTTCCCCCCCACCCCCACCGTACCGCAGAGGCAGCCAGCATCAATCACCTACAGTCTTCCACCAAGTTGTCTGTAGTCTGTGTATGAATTATTGGCTGGCTAATCATTTTCCATTAGAAACGAGATGCAGACAGGGTTCCTGACAATTTTCCAGCCAAGTAAGAAAGGGAGGAGGGGGACGCGGACCGAAGGGCAGAGGATGAGGGGGGGAGAAAGAGAATGAATATTAACGGTTTGTCTCTGAAAATTTTCTTAAGTAGCTTAATCCATTAAAGCAGGCCGGCTCTGGTTGGCAACCCGCTCACGCCGGCCCCCTCCCTCTGAGCGGATCACACACGACAGGCCCTCCATCATGGGGAATTAACCGACTTCTTGAGCAAATGATGTTTGTACATCTCACGAGTGCCAGACTTAAGCAGTATTTACGGCTGGAGCCCTCTCTTTAGTATGCATGGGGGAGGAAGAGCCGTCTCAGCACAAGGGGGAGGGTCCTCGGGCTTCCAAACCGAAGGGCCGGGCCGGGGGGTCCTCGGGAACCGAAGGGCCGGGCCAGGGGATCCTCGGGCTTCCAAACCGAAGGGCCTGGCTGGGGGGTCCTCGGGAACCGAAGGGCCTGGCCGGGCCCAGCGAGCCCCGTGCAGGCCGTGAGGGAGAGCTCCTGAGCTCTGGGCCTTCCAGGAGAACACGGCCAGTCTAGAACCGGGAAGAGCTCCCACGGGGCTCAGGGTACGCTCCATCCCCTTCCAGCAGCAGGCTAAGCTGGGGGCCGTGAACTTGGTAACATTGTAACTGCGCCAACATTACCAATTTCCTTCATAAACTATGGGCTTAAATTCACTACTTAGAAACATTCACCTAAGGAGGCATGTGCAGGGTCACAAGACTGCCCAAAGGACCCATGGCAAACACACATGTGTGTACATGTGTTCATACACGCACACAAGCACACGCATGCACACTTGTATGAACACACACAATTTCCATGCACAACTTACAAGCACATACATGCAGACACAAACATGCATGCACGTTTGCAGCACACATATACACAACTGTGTAACATGTGCACATACATTTACACACAAACATACACATGCATTTCTATATAAACATATCCACACACATAATACTTACACACACAAATACATACATGCATTTTACATGGACAAACACGCACACAGACATGCATGCACACACGAGATATGTGCAGTGCATACATATAAAAATACACACGTATACATACTTACACATATCATGCAATGCATTTATATATAAACGTACACATACAATTCACACACATAAACATGTGTGCATACACGTGTATGTGTTTATACATTAATATGCATGTATACACATTTACATGCACAATATACACATACATGCACATACACCTACAGACATACATAGTGTTGTTCTCTATAAGCACATGCACCCATATTTGCACACACATTCATATACACACAAACACATGTGCATATGTGCACATCCATGCAAGCATGCATGTGTACATGTGTGCACATGCATTTATCTATAATCACACAGTGCATTTATACACACATCTGCATGCATGTACACACACATAAAAAGAGAGTCTCCCCCTTAGTGGTAACTGTGGTGGAACTATAATGTGGAAGGAGGAACACAGTGAGGAATACGTGGTTCAAATCCTCCCTCAGCTACTTACTAGCTGTGTAAGCCTGGGCAAGTCTGTTACTCTCTCTCTGTCTCTGTTTCCTATTCTATAAAATAAGGTGGCGGACTCAGTGGCCTCTAAGTTCCTCTTTAACGCTAAATTTATGAGCTTATGGGCCCTCTTTCCCCAGAAGCGGGGTCACGTACAAGAGAGAATGCTGGACTTGCAATCAGGAATCATCATCATCATCACAATAATAAGCATTTTCAAAGTGGTTTAAGGCTTATGAAGCACTTTTAATACATTCATCATTTGATTTTTGCCATAAACCTGTCATATTATTATTTCCCTCTTTTATTTGCAGCTGAGGAAATCAAGGCACAGAGATGTTAAGTGACTTGAGGAAGCTCCAAAACCCACCTCTGACACTCAATATCGGGATGACTTTGGGGCCTCCGTGGCCCTCAGTTTCCTGATCTTTAAAATGGGAAGTTGGACTAGGTAGCCTCTGAAGGAGGATCAAATGAGAACAATGGTAGGGAGTTCTGCAAAGCTCCAGGTGCCATATAAATGTGCTCACCTTTGAAGGAGGAGGAGTAGCAAAAGGAGGAAGAGGAAGAGGAGGAGGAGGAGGAGGAAAAAGAGGAGAAGGAGGAGGAGGAAGAGGAGGAGGAGGAGGAGGAGGAAAAGGAAGAAAAAGAGGAGGAGGAGGAAAAGGAGGAGGAGGAGGAAGAAGAGGAGGAAGAGGAGGAGGAGGAAGAAGAGGAGGAGGAGGGGGAGGAAGAGGAGGAGGAGGAGGAAAAGGAAGAAAGGAGGAGGAAAAAGGGGAAGAGGAGGAAGAAGAGGAGGAAGAGGAGGAGGAGGAAGAAGAAGAGGAGGAGGAGGAGGAGGAAGAAGAGGAGGAGGAAGAGGAGAAGGAGGAGGAGGAAAAGGAAAAAAAGGAGGAGGAAAAAGAGAAAGAGGAGGAAGAAGAGGAGGAAGAGGAGGAGGAGGAAGAAGAAGAGGAGGAGGAGGAGGAGGAGGAGAAGGAGGAAGAAGAGGAGGAGGAGGAAGAGGAGGAAGAGGGATATTCCTTTCACTTGACACAGTTGATATCATTGTTTGTGACATTAGGGAGGGGATTCTGTGACATCCAAGTGCACTGGATTTAAGTGGGGAGGGCTGTGCAAAGTCACCAGCCCCACTTTCCCTCCTACCCCAAGACATCTGGGTCCAGTGGGCAGAGTCAGGCCAGGATGACTGAGATCAGGCTGCAGACCGTGGTCTTTTTGAGCTCAGGTCTTCAGTGGGCCTCACACAGCGAGTAGCCAGCGGTCTCTGGCCATCTCTGAGATGTGTGCTGGAGCCCCTTCGTCCCTTTTGGCTTTGGGGCTGTCTGGACCCCACCTGGATTCTCTTATTTCCACATCCTAACAGGCGCTAATTGCTGCGTTACCCCTGAAGCACCTGGGGCTTTCCTCCCTCTGCCAGGCAGATCTCAGGCCCTCCAGACTTCAGTAAGCCTTCACAAAATGCTCTGGCCAGAGTTCGCCCCCTGCCACTTGTGATGCCCGCCTCCAGGTTGGTCCTAGGGCAGCAGGCAGAGTTCCCTGGGCTGCCATCCCGGGTCTGGGAGGACTGGCTAGACCTTGCACTCCACCCTGGGGAACCCAGAGCCAGCCACACACAGGGACGAGCTGAGCTCAGGGGACTTCTGTCCTGTCCAGGTTTGGGGGCGAGCCCATCAATGCGCTTCCCCCTGGCTGAGCATCCCTCTGATGCAGACAGCAACAGCTCTGAAACTTAGGACAGTTATAATGATGCTGCTGTTCAGTCTGACTTTCTGTGACTCCATCTGGGGTTTTCTTGGCAGGTTTTCCATTTCCTTCTCCGGATCATTTTACAGACGAGGAAACTGAGGCAAGTAGGGTTAAGGTACTTGTCCAGCTAGCAAGCGTCCTGAGGTCATATTTGAACTCAAGTCCTCCTAGCTACCTGTTAATCATAATAGCTAACATTTATATAGTGCCTTAAGGTTTACAGAAATGTAACGCAAATCTTATCTCATTTGAGCCTCACAAAAATATTGGGAGGTAGGAGCCATTATTATTTTCTTTTTATAGATGGGGAAACTCAGGCAGACAGTGGTCAAGCGTCCCATAGGTAGCCATTGTCTGAACATGAATTTGAACTCAGATCTTCCTGATTCTAGACCGAATTCTCTGTTCATGGAGCTCCCCAATGGCCTTTATCACTGAATCACAGATCTAGATCTGGAAGGGGCCACACAAGATAGCTAAGCCTTCCCATTTTACAGATGGGGATACTGAGTCCCACAGAGAGGTGATATGGCTTGCTCAAGATCCCACAGGTAGAACATGGTAGAGGCCGGTCCAAATCCATCAGTCTTTTGTGCTGCATCCCACAGCCTCCTCCCAGCTCCAGCTACTAAGCAACACTGCCCACCCTGAAGACACGCTGACCTTGGCTGAACTGCTTCATGCCTCCCCTTCCCCTTCCGGTTCTCAGTTATTAGGGATGAGGGGGAGGGGAGTAGGGGATGTAAAAGCAAAAGGGTAACCCCCAAACTATGCTGTGGGTGAGAGAGGAAGGGGGAGGGGATATAAGAAAAAGGTATCCCCCAAACCATGCTGTGGATGAGAGAGGGAGGGGGAGGGGATATAAGAAAAAGGTATCCCCCAAACCATGCTGTGGATGAGGGAGGGGGACGGAATGTAAAAACAAAGGGGTACCCCCAAAACTATGCTGTGGATGAGAGGAAAAGGGGGAGGGGATGTAAGAAGAAAAAGGTATCCCCCAAACTATGCTGTGGATGAGAGGAAGAGGGGAGGTGATGTGAAAGCAAAAGAGTACCCCCAAACTATGTTGTGGGTGACAGGGGGAGAGGGAGGTGGTATAAAGCAAAAGGGTACCCCCAAACTATGCTGTGGGTGAGAGAGGGAGGGGGAGGGCATGTAAAAGCAAAAGGATATCCCCCAAACTATGTAGTAGATGTTTCAGGCTCTTATCCACAAAAGACAGTTTAATGGGAAAAATCCATTATTAATAACACAAAGATCCCTACTAACCAATTACGGCACAGACATATCATTATCAAGGCGCGCTAATAGATTTCTGGAGTTAAGAGAAGGTTGATCTGGATCTAAGACGTCTACACAAAGCAAAATCCTTTCAGATGTAATGTGAGATGCTATCACAGCTTTAGGGGTGAGAAGTAAAATCCATTAAAGCTGAAAAACTACCCAGGCAAGACTCCTGAAGCTCACCCCCTCCCCCAGCAGCTGATACATCTTTATACTATGAGATAGATAATAACAACTACTATATAATGATAATAATAGTGAATGATTAGCAGGAGAAGCAGCTTCATCAGAGCAGTGGTGTTGGGACCAAGGTTCTGGGTCTGGAGTCAGAGGGTCCTCCCTCCATCACTCTGGGGGGTCTGGATAAGCCAGACCTGGATCTGTTTCTCTGGATCTGTTTCCTTATCATTAAATAAGAGGCTCCATGATTTCCTAGCTTTCTTCCAGTTTTAAGCCTTCTGAAGGTTGACTGAGCACCAATTATGCACCAAATAGTGTTGTTGGGGTTGAAAGAGATGGAAAGGATTATGAGACATTCAAGTAACAATGCAAAAGAATAAATGAAGTTTCTGAGGTTTTGTCCAATGGTAATAGTCAACAAAGTCTATGAGAGGAAATGGGGAGAGAGAGAGAGAGAGACAGAGAGACAGAGAGAGACAGAGAGACAGAGAGACAGAAAGAGACAGAGACAGAGACATAGAGATGAAGACAGAGGCAGAGACAGAGAGAGAAAATAGAGAGACAGACAGACAGAGACAGAGAGAGAGAGAGGAGGAGGAGGAGGAGGAGGAGGAGGAGGAGGAGGAGAAGAAGAAGAAGAAGAAGAAGAAGAAGAAGAAGAAGAAGAAGAAG